>SCDT01003424.1:2792-18259 GCA_004143765.1 Drosophila melanica
AAGATGCTGTCGCCTGGCTTCAGTGCCCATGCCCGCTTCGTATCCTCGAGCACTTCAGGCTGATCCTGGACGACAATGTTGAACCAGTCGTTACCAGCCAGCGGATTGCACTGCGTCTGTATTTTCACACCGAGGCGCGCTTGCACCACAATTTGCGTGGACTTTAGCGCCAGGAATTTAATGAACTTTTCCAAATCTTTTTCGGCCGCGTTTAAACGTTGTGCAGACATTTTTTAAAATTTTATTCACTTTGTTTATGATGTTTGTCTATACTATGCAGCGTACAAAGTTCGCTTTTTGTTTTGCCTTTTCTATTTTACACTGCTTCCGCGTATCTGTCTGCCTATGCCCATTCGCAGTATTTTGCAGTTTTTATCATTTTGTTTTTGCTTTATCTCACTGCACTACATTCTTTTAAAAACACTGCAATTTGGAATTGGCTTTAATTGTTTGCAACTTAGGCATTTATTTTTTTCAACTCTTATTCGTCTGAATTGTCTGATATGAAAAACAAAGATCACTCCCACTTTTTTCATTACCGTCCGCCATTGAACTAAAGCGAATGCGACGTGCTAGTGTTGCCAGACGCTGTTTTGCTTGGGTATCTGACAGGGTTGCCAAGCATACCCAAAATGCGGCTGTTGTAGAGCTAAAAAATTGTGATTTCATAATTCACAGTTTGCTTTAATTTAAAAGGAATATTAATAAAATTGCAGAGGTCTTAAGTTTTTAAAATGTAGATTGTTGTTTCTGTTTTAATCCATGTTCAACATGTTTAAGTTTGCAAATAAAAAACCCAGAGAATCCACTCTTTGCCGCATTGTCTAATAAAAAACTCTATTTATAATGGTGACATTGGTTTTGACCATTTATACATATTTAACTATTTACTTTTCGAACTTAATATAACATACATTTCGCTAAATAAAATGCTTAAATAGTTGCATTATAATAAAAAAAAAATAGCGCTCTCAAATCGTGATTATCGTACCAACCTCAAGATTTGTTTAGAGCGGTCGAAGCAATATGGCAACTCTGTGCCATGAATGATACACGTCACGTAGGCCCTGTGGGCGGGTTGGGTGTCTGTATTTTAAATGCCAGCTAAGGATTTCAGTATGTGTTGAATGTTTACAAATGTTCGTTCTAGCACAATTTTAAATTTAAAATAACCTTGGACTAATGTCTTTCTTGGTGTCCAATTACACGCATATCTACTGCCCCCTTGTTTCACGATTACTGTTTTTTCTGAATGTTAAAATACTTGCGATCCGATTCGGACAGAGCTTGTTTAGGCATATATTGTAGCACTGCAGGCGGCACATCGCTAAGCATCTTGAGTCGCTCTTCCTGGATGCGCTCACTCAGTTCGGCCTCTGCTCTGGCTTTTTCTTCAAAGAAGAGTATATTCTCCGCTGCTGCCTCAGCACGTTTGCGATTGTTGTCCGCAATCATGGACAGCAGTAAGGAGCCGTGTTCCTTGCGACGCCGTCGTTCCTCCAATTCCTTCTCCTCTATTCCGAGCTGATCAGTGCACATGATGTTGCGATCGATAGTTTCTTCCTTCTTCTTGCGCGCTTCTTCCAATTGACGTTCAAATGCTTCGGCGCGATATCGAGCCAGTTCCTGTCGGGTACGCTGCCGCTGCACTTGCTCCTGCTCGAGCTGCTGTCGGTAGCGTGCATCATCCTTGGCCTTGTACTCTGCCTGCAGCAGATCCAGCAACAGATTGTCGCGTTGGCGCTTCCGATTCTGTGGTAATTAATAAAAAACAATATTGAATTTGCTGCATCTGTAAAGACTCCACCAGACGTACCTCAATCTCAAACACCTGATGACCAATACTCAAGCTAATCTCCTCCTGCTTACGTTGCGCTTCCAGCTTGGCCTGCTCCAATTTATGTTTCTCCTCGGCCATCTCCATTTGTTTCTCAAACACTTTTGTGACTTCCTCGTTGAACTTGACCTTCTCCAGCTCTTTGCACTCTCGCTGTTGCTCAATAAACTCAATCATATCAGTGCGCTTCTTGTGCTTCAAACGCTCTAGCTCCAGCTGCTGTGCCCTATCCTCTTCTTCGATTTGCCGCTGCATGTCCATGCGCTCCTGCCGCTCTGCCAGCGTCTGGACAAACTGCTGCTCTCGCCGCCGACGCCTCTCTTCAATTTGCACGGATAGTGTCTCGCGCAGCTTTTGTTGTTGCTCCTTCTTGAGCAACTCCTGCGCCTGTTCCTTTGCCAACATCTCCTGCCTTTCGGCCTCAGCCCTCCTCAAGCCCTGTGCTTTGGCATTCTTGGCCAGCTGTCTGCTTTTATGAATTTCAGCCATATGTTCGTCCAGTTCCTTGGTAATTTTTGCCAAACGCAGGTTCTCCGCCAGTGTCCTGAGTTCCTCGCATTCATTCCGCAATTGTTGACGCCACTTACGATCGATAAACTCCTTATTCTTCAGTTCCTTTAATTCGTCGGACATTAGAAACTCAGCGTTGGCGGCCTGTCGGCGCAGACGATTTTCAATAGACATCTGTACGCTCCGTTGATCGCCTTGGTTAACTGTATCGCTGAAATATTTTGCGTTCTTGTAAACGAGGTCCTCATCTACTGTGACGATGTTGCTGGATCGCCCAGTCGCGTGAACTGCGGGGGCTGCGTCTCGCGCATTTATGTACGTCTTTGACGGCGATGACATGGTAACAAAACAACGTAAAAACAAACTATTCGAAAATGTAAGGTACAATACTGTTATACAAAATGAATCAATATATCTAAAAAAAAAAACCATACGAATTCATTATTATCATGGCAACCATATTTTTATCGATATTTTTCAGTTTCGATAAATTGCAAAAGGATTCAACAATGCAACCAGGCACAGCGGGTAAAGCTTATCGTAAAAGGCTTAATTTTTAAGCAAGGTGAAACCGAAAACATATTCCTACTGAGATGCCTTAAGCTGAACAGCGAACATTGGAAATTCAAATATTTTCTTTAAAACAGAAAACAAAAACACGACTTGGCAGTAAAAAATGCTTAAGATTTTTATATATATTTTCAGTATCAACATGAATGTGAAATTCTCAGCCGTTTTACTTTGAATAAGCTATAGGGAAATACTTCTTATCCTTATCGACTATTTGCTCCAGCACATCATCAATATCAGTAGTGGGATAACGTTCCACCCAAGACTGTATAAAGCCCTCGTGGGTCGCATCGTAGGTTTTTAACTCCACTTTGCCGCCATTGACAACTGTGTTGGCCTGCACCAGAATAATGCGCGGCTTCTTATGCGCCAAGCATATATCCCGCCATTTGGCCCAAGGATGCGATCCACTCTCGTTCACTTCAGAATAGTGTTCGTACATTTTCGAAGCGGCTTCGATGTCTGCTGTAGATTTGTACAATTGCAGCTTCGTCAAGAATTCGCCCAGAGCTTTCTTGCCAACGGTTTGAATTTTACTACGATCTAATGTCAGCAACAGATTTTTGCCATTCTCGGTCTCTTCAACAGTCACGAATCCCTCGCCTGCCTCGAGCAATACTTTCATGATGACGAAACGTGCACGCGAGTGTGCCTGAAGCCACTGCTTAGACTTGGGATTGTACATTTCGAGGGCAACGCCCATGCCGTTCCAAATAAGGCTCAGCCAATTGATGTAAATGATGTCATCCTGCTCGGCAGCATCCTTGAAACCAAATATTTCCAGAATATCTCGCTGCAGGGACAAATAGAGGCCAACCGCTTCTGCGCGACACTCTTCGTAGGAGGAACCAATACCGCCGAATTTCGTGTCATACGTTTCGCCCGGCTTATACCAGCTTGTAATTGGCTCGCCCGTAATGAGGTTCTTCACTGTCTCTACGTCAAAGTTGTGGGTTCCATTTTCATCGATGCGGAACAGTTTGCCACTGCCATGGCCGAGCAGCTCGTGCAATCCCACTTGCACCTCAAAGGCTTTTACTTTGTACTCCTTCATGAGGGTCTGATCCGGGTCGGATAGAAAAGGTATGGGGTCTTTGCGATTTATGTTAGCCAGCACATTTCCCAACGATACGTTTTTGAAGCCCTCATCCTGCCGAATTTCATCATCTGTTAAAGAGATAGTTCATTATATAAACCTGTTATCTATAATAACTAGAAGCCTACTAACAATTGGGTATATTAATTCCAGCTGGCACACCGCTCCCAGCAAAGGTCAACACATCCAGCGACGTGAAGTCCGGCTTCAGATACGAGTCTTTTTCATAGGCCTCTGTCCAGGGCAAGTATTCTAAGAGTTTCTCAGCCCGATTGACCAGTTCGGAAAATTTGGCGGAACTTTCCTTGTTCACCATAGCCACAAAGCCCTCAAATTCGGCACGCCCACCTGCCGGATCGCGATACGTTTCAATGAAACCAATGTAGGTCTCGATAACAGGTCCCTTGTCCTTGATCCACCACCTGGAGCCATTCTTATGCTCGTCCAAGGAGCCCTGCTCAAACGATTTGATATAATGCTCGATCATTTTCACCTCATTGTTATTGGCGGCGAATTTTTTTGCCTGAAGTAGATTCTCGTTTACACGCTGCAACAGAGGATGGTAGTCGCCGCGGGTGACGCGAAAATTATTGCCCTTGTATTCCTCCAGCGCCAAGGTTATGCCCTCTTTGCTAGACTCCTCAACCGACCCAAGTTTAATGTCATAAAATGTTTTCCCATTTTCCGTCACCTTAAACGTACGGCACATGTACGGTTCAATGCGCTTTGTTGTTAGCCAGGTATTAACAATTTCCGAGTCTTCCTTGGTGCAGTTGTCCGACCAATATGTGGTAATGCCGTTCGGCGCAAAGCCCAACACTTCGTTGCGTGCTTCCAGAGCATAAATAAGATCCTTAACCTTTTCATAAATCTTGGAAACACGGGGCTCAGCAGCAAAAGCAGCCGAAGCGCCAACAATTGCCTTAAATTTGTCCTCCGTCAAATTTGGCACGATTTTGCTGTCACCCATTCCCTTGTAGTTGCCAGCATTGGCGAATACGCCACACGCGTAGACCAGGAATGCCTATAAGTTTACAATAATTAAATGCAAAATTAATTTTTTGTTTTTGTGCAGTATATATCTTAACTTATTGCATCTACGGGTATTTTAAATGATAAATAACTAAACCTCAGATTATGAGAGCTAAACACTATACTTAAATATACAATAGCAATAAAATCAATTGTTTAATCCCGACCGGTTACACACAAGATATGGTAATAAAAATGTTAAGACTTACTAAATTATTTTAAATTAGTCTCATTAAATAAGTAAAAGAAATGTTTTGTATTACGCGTACTCACAGTAAAATCATCTTCAGTGGCACCTGCACTCAACGCTTTTTCCCTAAGCTCGGCGGGTTTTTCGGCTACGAAGATACGGTGCAGCAGCGAAAAGATAAGCGGTGCCTCGGGGCTGGATTGGATCAGGGCAATGAGACCGCCATCCCACGAAGCCTTGCTAAAGTAGTGAGCGTACAGCTTTTCCTTATCGGTTAAGTTTTCAAAAGCGTTTTTACAATCCAAATCGGCAATTGGCTGCGTATTTGGCAGTACGAAATGAGAGAATTTGCTGGCCATGACGCTGGGCTGGGGCAAATTGAGGTGTGTGCTGCAACAAGAAAAGAGATCAGATAGATTAAAATAAATGCTGAACGCATAGCCATGGAATACCTGTAATTCACTGCTGTCGGTGCTAGCTGACTGGAATTTAGAAGGCGCGTTGCCTGCTTTCGGAAATGTTGCGCTACGCTGTAAGTGGAATTATAACTGGCCGAAAACGCTCGTAAACGTAATTGGCAACGCTGACCCAGTTGACGGAACCTATGAATTTTCTGAACTAGCAACATGATTGAATTTTGACAATGCAGCGATTTTTGATTTACAAATACATGTATGTATATACAATGTATACCAAAATAACCAACCGATTTACTGCTGCACAACTGTAAAACGTAAAATGCTTTAATTTCGAAATTATATCAAATTTTTAAACATGAAACGTGACTTTACGTAGCTGTTAAATACATATGACATATGTACATATGTTTGTACATATGCATATATGTATATGAGCCCTTAAACAATATTAGTTCGTATGTTTCTTGTGCATAGCAGAAAGCTATGCTTGCATAGCATAACAAATAATTACGTACCTTACAAAATAACAAATGCAACAAAAAAATCAAAACGCCGACAAAATGCAAGTTGTCATTAGCGATGAGCGCTTCGGCGATATTTCTGTAAGCTTTTGCATTTGGGAAAATGTTAAGTAAATGAACAAACAAAAGCTGTTAAAGTAATGCAACGGCGTGAAATAAGAAGCTAATGTAAAAAACATAATTTTCAAAATGCAAAATTTTAAAAAATGATCATGCAATTTATCGGTTTATGCGGGCAAAGCTTTAAATCAAATGTGTATATAATTAAAATTTTGTTTTTTCCATTATAAAAATAATACNTGTACATATGCATATATGTATATGAGCCCTTAAACAATATTAGTTCGTATGTTTCTTGTGCATAGCAGAAAGCTATGCTTGCATAGCATAACAAATAAATATTTACCGTGAAACTAGTTGCGTAAATGATAATAAAGTATATTACGTACCTTACAAAATAACAAATGCAATAAAAAAATCAAAACGCCGACAAAATGCAAGTTGTCATTAGCGATGAGCGCTTCGGCGATATTTCTGTAAGCTTTTGCATTTGGGCAAATGTTAAGTAAATGAACAGACAAAAGCTGTTAAAGTAATGCAACAGCGTGAAATAAGAAGCTAATGTAAAAAATAGAATTTTCAAAATGCAGAATTTAAAAAAATGATCATGCAATTTATCGGTTTATGCGGGCAAAGCTTTAAATCAAATGTGTATATAATTAAAATTTTGTTTTTTCCATTATAAAAATAATACNAAAAAATGATCATGCAATTTATCGGTTTATGCGGGCAAAGCTTTAAATCAAATGTGTATATAATTAAAATTTTGTTTTTTCCATTATAAAAATAATACCTAGTTCAATCTTAATGTAGTTTAAATATAATAATAGGCAAGTCAATTTGATGAAATTTGGCATAATTTTATTTTTACTGCACACATCATATATATCATGCATCAAACTAACACTTTATATGGATTCAATATATGCCCGTAATCTAATACGTGCCAATATCAAAGCAACATAAACAAAGCACAAACTAAAATTGTGACGTCACGCCCGCTCTTTGTATTTTTCTTAACCTCTAGATCACACAATTGTAACGTGTTAGCTGTTAGCATTGTTATTGAAATATTCGAGTTGGATATTTTTTGCTTGCGGTCACACTGTCTGACACTTTTAAAGTATGTAGATCAAATTTTAAACTTTTTAAAATTTAAAAATAAATAATTTTGAAAATTCATTTAGTGTATGTTGAGATATAGGCGTGGCTAATAGGTAATTATTGGCACAAACGCAATTCATTTAAACTGTTATCGAAACGGAACGCAATCTTGAGGCGTTATACCTCTCACCCCATTCACAACAGATGGAATCATATGTTACGTTTCTTATCACCTTCAGGTTGACCTCCCAGTTAGGCGAAAAAGGTATTTTTTCCAACAAGCGCACAAAATGGAGCTAACTGGCTGGGTGAAAACATATGAGTGGGGGAAAACAGGCATTTATTCGACCGTTGCCCAGATGGCCATGGCCAACGATCCGGACTTTGTCCTCAACGAGAACGAATCCTATGCCGAAATGTGGATGGGCACACATTTCTGCGGTGTTTCCATTGTCAAGGAGACGGGCGAAACGCTGGACCGTGTGCTCAAGCAGGATCTGCCCTATCTGTTTAAAGTGTTGAGCATTAAGAAAGCACTCAGCATACAGGTGCATCCAAACAAGTGCGAGGCGGAGCGTCTGCACAAGGAGCGGCCGACGATATATAAGGATGACAATCATAAGCCCGAGCTAAGTATAGCTCTGACACCGTTCCTGGCTCTGGTTGGTTTTCAGCCAGTGGAAGACATAATCGACTACATTGACGAGTTCCAGCCGCTGACGAAGCTCATCGGCCACGAAGCGGTACAGGCGCTGCACGAGCTGCGGAACACGGAGGGCCTAAAGCAATGCTACGAGATCCTAATGAAATCTGATGAAGCGCAGATTGCCAAGTGCATCGACGAGATAGCCAAAGACTATGAGAAAGGCAGGGCGCCGCTATCATTACCAACTTGACGTTTTAAATTCACATTGTTTAATTTCATTTTGTAGAGCTAAAGTCCAATGATTTGCTGGAGACCTTTACCACCATCCGAAATGACTTTCCCGGCGATGTAGGTGTTCTGTCCCTGTTCTTTCTAAATCTGGTGCGACTGCAGCCTGGTCAGGCCATTTACCTGGGTGCCAATGAGATACACGCATATTTGGATGGTGATTGTGTTGAATGTATGGCCTGTTCCGACAATGTGATTCGTGCTGGACTCACACCCAAGTACAAGGACGTGGAGCAGCTACTGGCTTCTGTGATATTCGAGGGGAAGAGCGCGGGATCCAAGCTGTTCATGCCGTATCGCATCGATGATACCGTACAGGTTTTTGTGCCACCTGTTAACGACTTTGCGGTGATGCACGTGGCCATAAAAAATACCGTAGATACCTATCGACTGCAATTTCAGCCCTACGGCTCCATATTGCTGACATTAAAGGGTGTGCGCACCTTAAAGCTTAACACCAAAGAGGGTCCCAAAGAAATTACCGTGATGCGCGGTAGCATTGTGTACATTCCAGTTGAGGCAGCACCTGAAATCGAATTTGTGCACGCCGAAGATTGTGGTGACGATTTTGAGGCTTACATCGCAACATATAACTATTTTAGGCGCGCTTAAAGAAAAGAAGAATGTAATTTTATAGTAGTGTATAAAAACTGAAAATAAATGAAACAAGCTTCTTTTCTTGGTGGCGAATTAATTTCAATTTAAATTGTTGCAATTGATAACAGCTAATGTAATAACTAAAGCGGCAAAAATAATCATTTCAAGCGGTTAATACATAGGTATATAAACCTAATCAATATACATAATAATTTTGTAATATACAACATATACAAACACATTATTGCGAATACACAACGGCTTAAACATATAAAAAACTGGGTTTACAATTTGCTTGACGTATATGTAAGTATATATGTTATAAATAGAAAAGGGTTACATTAAGATACATATATAGTATAGTATCTAACTTGTATAGTATTAACAAACTGGCGTACACAAAGAATGCACATAAATTGGCTATGAATATGACACTACCCTTAAATATTTAATTTAATTCTCAACCATACGTTCGTTCGTTCCGTCTCCTCCTTGCCGTTATAAATGCCTCACCCTCGGGTTGCACAAGTTGTAAATATTTTATCATAAAAGACTACAACACGAAGTTGCATAGTTTGTTTCATAAAGGTCGTAAAAAATGCCTCAAAAAGTTTGTACCAAAAACATGAGTACAATGTATTCATGAAAAATCTCATGACAAAAAAATTTATGTTTCACTTTTGTGTAAACGTTAGTTAGACAATAGGTATACGAGTAGATATTTTATATAGATGGGTTCGTCGTGTTAGTCGTAATTATTTTGTTTTTCTTCTTTGTTTGTTTGTGTATACGTACAATATAAATTTTGATATTGCAGTAGCAACAACTAAATCAACTAATATAGCTGCTACTGCTAGTATATTTGTGCCCACAACTTCTGTTCCCTGTTGTTGTAGTTGGTTTGCATTGGTGAAAGTTTGTGTAAGATAGCAAGTGGTTTCGAGTGGGTGATGAAATGGGGAGGAGCCCCAAAGTTTCGTTTTGTGCACCGTTTAGCTCTTGAGCAGACTATTTGCGCGCTTATTAACGCCATCCATGCGAGTGTTGTTCGCATCACCTTTGGCATTAATGCGATCGATTTGCTTGTTTTGGTTCTCCAGCTCGGAGCCCATGTCTATGGCCATGTTGCGTAAGTTGCCTAGCATTGAGTTCACCTGTCCCAAATTCTCATCCATCTCATCCTCGCGCGCATCGTTGTTAATGCGAGCTACGTAACCGGATTGAGGTGGCGCACCCATGCCGCCACGTTCGCGCTCATCGATGACACGTTGCGGCTGACTGGCAACAACTTTGCCATCGTCATTGGCCTTCCAGGCGCTGTCGCTGTCATCCTTAATGTTGACCTTCTTCCACGGCAGCACACAAACGCCGCAGCATTTCTCCATGCCGCTGAGATTCTTTTCTGCCTCACGCATGTCCGCATTAATGCGATCCATGCCCTCCTCGATGCGGTCCAGCTGCTCGCCCTGGTCGTCCAGGGCTACTAGAGTGCGAATCCCAGCCTCCTTGGACTCATCCATCAAACTGAGCATGCGACGAGTGCTTTCCAGCGATTCGTCGGCAACTTGAGCAGACTTTAGCTGCAGTTCCTGCAGCTCAGTGCGTGGCTCATTATCGGCAACAGCAGCCATTTTGACGTGATTATTAAGATGAGCTGTTTTCGTCGAAGTGATGACTTAGCAAGTGGTTGCGAACTTTTTTTTTAGCTAGTTTGAGAAATTTGCTGAAGTGACTCACAATCGCAGCTGACGCCACCTCCTTGTGTTTGTGTGTGTGTCGTGACGTGAATTATCGTTATTTTATGCTCGTTTATCCAATAGCAGGAACTTTTATTTTATTAACAAAAATCCAATGAGTATTTAAATTTGTACAATACTTTCGCAAGTCTTTTTATGCAAATACCAAGTACCAATTGTGTATATACAAGGAATATCGAAATTTTATATACAAACGATAACGATAAACCTATAGTCGATAAGTCAGGGCTGTTAAATATATTAGTGATTTTCGTAAAAAGCGTTTAAAGTAAAAACTGTCACATATTATTCATATACAATTAGATTTATTCAAAAGTAGAAAAGGATACGTTTTAGAGAAAGTAATATAAAAAATATAAAAAATTGTTTCATTGGTTTACTTCGAAGCTGCAGTTTATTCATAACGCCGTTCGCAATTGTCTGGCGCGTTTAGTGTTGACTAACACATTTGAAATATTAACGAAAAGTTGTTGGTACAGCCAAAGCGTCGGTGATCTTCAGCGCGATTTTTCTTGCATTCTTATTCATTACAAAAGTAATATTTCACTTTTTCGTTTGAAAAGAATAAGTGCATATAACGTGTAAACAGTGTGATCATGGACAACTCTCGCCGTTCAATCGCACCCGGCGAGGATAGCATTAGCATGTATTTGTCCTTTGACGCCGACGACACGCTGGCCAGCAAATGGCAATCGGTAATGACAACCCAAGCGAGCCAATATCTAGAAATGCAGAGCATGGAGGTAAACCTCAAACATGACGACACCCTCGAGGAGAAGAGGATGGATGTGAAAACACTGCTTGAGCCGCTCATCAAGAACGACATTGCTAAAGATCAGGTCTCTCCCCTGCGTCCCTTTGACAAGAGCATCCTCAACAAACACAATGCGCTTTGCTCGACACCAACTAAAAATATGACATTATCTGATGTGCACCAGGCTGATATGTCTGATAACAAGGAGAATACACAACCGGAAGACCAGAACTCCACGCTGTCCTCAACCATAGACGCCACAGCCACGACAGTGAAGACAAACACAATGTTTAATGAGGCCAATGCCACACTCGATGAAATTTCCGTTAAGGAAAACAACAATAAAACAAACATATATCCTTTAAGCGCTGATGTTGTGCTAGAGAATATTACTGAGGGTAAATCTTTTAGTTCTTGGTTTTTTGTTTTTCTCTTTATCTATTTTTTTATTTCAGTATCAAATGAGGAACCATCAATTTGCATACAACCACCATCACCATTGCCGCAAGAAGTAGTTGCTCAAGACAAAAAACATGTGGAGACTGCGGTTACGGACATGGTCAACGAAGTGTCCCAGCTGATTGCCAAGGCGATGAAACTGACCGAAGTCTCAACTAAGCCAAAACAGCAACCAAAATTGCCCACAGTTGCCGCATTGCCACGGCCTCGCCGCTCGTACCTGCCCACAGTGAATGGCACAACATTTAAGCAACGCATGTCGATCGTTGTGAAGACCACTTTGAACAGCCCAGCACGCAAAGTGGCTACGCTGGGCAATCCAAATGTTCGCCGCAGCTGTCTGCCTGCAGCCAAGCCCAGCCTGATTGGCAATGCAGCATTCCGCAAGTCCATGCTTCCACGCACCGCTGACAGCAACAATGGCAAGCCAAGCACTTCACAGAGCCTGCCAGCTGCAGCGGTTAAGCCCCGGCTGATTCATCAGTTTAAGTGCCATTTATGCACTGCTACCTTTCAAGATAAGGCTGCTCTCGATACTCATATGGATTCACACTGGAAAACACGGCCAGCAAATAGAAACAAGAATTCATTTTTCTGCAAATATTGTGACAAGCAATTCGTGCTGGAACGCGCGCTTCACATACACCTAATGCAGAATTGTGACAAGATACCGCCAGGCGAGAAGCGTAAGCTCCAATACACGGAGCTAAACCACGTGAAAAAGGCAAAGCTACCGAAATTGGTTGGCACCTCACTGGCCGTAAGTGATGTCAGCTCGAAGCTACGTGAGAGCATAATGCCAGAAGCTGAGAAAGATGTGGCCGTGAGTAAGTTGAATTCATGGCCTGACAGAAAAACCATTGGTCCGTCCACTTCGGCAGCCAATACAGCTGCAAACGCAGAGCCAAAAACTATACAAATGGCGCCGCCACCGGTCAAAAAGGTCCCCAAGAAAGTCGCGCACGCAGGCGTTTATCGTACACCCACTAAATCAGTGCCCTGCCACATCTGTAAGCAGTCATTCAAGAGTATACTTGCCTATACCAACCACAGCCTGACAGTGCACTCGAAAAACCGGAAGCAGGATACAGCTAATGCACAGAGTGCTCAAGATCAAGATTAAATCAAATACCCTAGTTTAAGTTGTGTTTACTTAAAATACTTTATGTACAATTAATATCGAATATACGATCCAACTGCAGCCGCCTCCCATTTACTTGGATTTTTTCTCGGGTGGAGGCTTCATATCAATGCTTTCCGTTGCTATATCCAATGGTCCAGTGGCGTGAAAGTCCATTGAGTTCGCCACCATGCCACCGTCAGGACCCACTGCAACAGGCAGTGGCTGCTGCAAATTCTGCAGCACTGGTGGTATAGGCGGTGGAAATTTACGCAGCAGTTCAGCCAACAACATGTCCACTCGTTGCTTTTGGAATAGCGTTCCACTGTTGTCATCCTTTGCCGCATTCGTATCCTTTTTGTCAGACTTGGACTTGTCGGATACTACGAAAATCAAATGAGTATTGCAACATTCCTGGAAATTATATTGAACGCATAGTGAGTACTTACACACTTTGTTGGACGTAAAATCCCAAGTGTATCCTTTGTTGGGATGATAGCGCGCATAGCTACTGGCCTCTTCAAAGGCTGTCTGCAGATTTACGACTGTATTGAGCTGAAAGAAAGCAAATTCCATTAGAAGAATGAATTTATACTTGTCCATTTATTTAATTACAATTCGCGCATTTATCACATTGGCCAGATCGGGAGCCTTGTACACAGTGCCTCCAATTATATAGTAATCGGCAATTGGAGTCACCTCCGAGGNAATTACAATTCGCGCATTTATCACATTGGCCAGATCGGGAGCCTTGTACACAGTGCCTCCAATTATATAGTAATCGGCAATTGGAGTCACCTCCGAGGGACTGTGCCGGTGCTGTTTTCGTATGACATATAGAATCGGTTCGGCTACATGCAGTAAGATATATTCCATTCCAATCATGTTTCTGCAAAGAAAATCGAGAAATTTGATTTATTAAACGCAATCCCTGATCACTGCTATAGAACTTACTGCAGGTGCTCAACGCCTAAACGTTGCATCCGAATGGTTTCATTGTTGCACATGTGGTCATAGAAGGGATTGCTCTTGCGGCAGAAGTAGTCCATAACGGTTTGTGGAGTCAGTGTAGCCATCATCTGGGTGTCATGCCAGGATAGGCGCAGATGATTCTCGGGCGCTTGGGCCGGTTGTCGGTTCGCCATTGCCTCCACTTTTACACGTGAGGGAATAAATGCGAAACGTTTTCCTATTTAATTGCGTCGGCCGACGACAGAAAACAACAATTGCTAATCGAGCAGTGGGTCAATGTCAATGCCTGGCCGCTTCTAGCTTGTTTGGGCGTCTTTCCTCTTGCACAGTTTGTTTACAAATTATTTATAGACTGCACGCTGCCAATTTTAAGATGTTGCACATTGTCGATATGTCTTTATTTGATTTATTTGTTGTGTAATAAATAATTCAGTGTCGCGAACAGGAAAATTTATCAGCTGCTCCTTAATAATTACTACTGCGTAGAGGGCACTGTAAGTTCACTATTTAGCTGTTAGCATATTAGTATGTGTGTGCATTTATCGTTTACTTTGTCATGCATTTGCGAGTCGTGCAAGGAGTCCACTTTTATTGTTATTTATATTTTGTTTATAATTTCCGATATACACTTGAACTGCCGATAGAGAGCGGTGGTCAGCCGATACATTTACGCATAGAGTTGGTATAGTGATCAATTTTTTAAACAAGGTGGCAACACAGTTGCATCGCTCCACACATGAATATATATTAAACAAAATGTTTAAAAATAAAACAAAACGTAACGGCTGTGTTGTTCAAATCAAACTCACATTTAAATAAAGCATAGAAGGGGCAAGGCTAGGCTAGCACACACACACATATCAAGCCTTTTCTTTTGTGCAAAATTAGCGAAGCGTGCGCCACTGCCGTCAGCGGTGCCACAAATACAAACACAGATATTATCATCAACATCAATTGTATATTAAACATTTTGCTCGGCCAGCGGAACTTGGCCTATTTTCTGTCGGATCGTCAGAATTGGAAACTATATCAGTCCGCTCTGTACGTTTCGTCGTGGCGCTCGTCAGGAAACACAACGCAAGGAGCAGCGAGTGCTCGAAATGGTAAACAGCAGAAAAATCAATAATTACGCATTGTTCAACAATTAAATCGAGTTTAAGTGTGTGTGTGTGTGCGGTTTTCTATTAGCGCATTATACTGTTTTTATCGTTACTGCACTGTATATGGTCATAAATATATAAATCATTACCAAGTAATCCCAAGAATGCGTGTAAATATGTTTTTGTATTTCATATATGTATGTATGTTGTCGATTGGCCAGTCAAGGTCGCACATGTGTCGTTAGCGTTTAGAAAAACTGTTCTTTTTTTTATGCCTCACCTTGATTTTCGCGGACAAAATTATACGCATGCATATATAGTTTATATATGTATGTGTGCATTGTCCATGACTTCTAACGCCCACATAGTCGTCTCGGGCAATACAACTATTTGCTATATATATATACAGTGAATATTTCTTTTTGTTTATACATA
>SCDT01003425.1:0-23071 GCA_004143765.1 Drosophila melanica
TATTATAAAATTGATTTTTATGCCAGCAATAAAATAGATTGATTGATTGAAAAAATTATAAAAATTTTTTTTATTTTTTTTTTAATTTTTAATATTGAAAAGGTTTTTTGTATTATTCGACTTATGAAAGCGAAACGTTTTTTTTCAGCTATATTCCCTTAGGAGCGTCTATTTTAGTATGTAAAGTAAGTATTTTCTTTTGTACAAAAGCGATTGCAATAACTGTTCAAGAAGCTTCCAAATGTCGATCAATTTGCCTGCATTGATGCAATCAGATACTTTTCTATGGCAACGCATTTGTTAGAAACTTTTAACTTTATGCTGATTTGTCGGTTGAGAGGCATTTCAAGCCCACAGTTGATTAGCATTGGAAAGTGGGCCGTGGGATTGTTGAGCGAGTTGGATTTACCAAGTTGATGTCAAAGTTATTTTACCCTTGGCAAAATACTTGAGAACAACTTTGAAGCGGCAAACTTTGCGCCTTGCACAATCAGCAATGGGAATCCGAACAAGTTTGAAAGGTAGCACCACAGAGAATTCTAATGCGAATTTTAAACGAATATATCATTCCCTTTATCATGAATATATACAAAGAATATTCGTTGGATTTAGATTTAGATGTTTAATTGAAATAGATCTTTAGTATATTTAAAGATTCGTTAACATTAAATGCTATTATTTCTTAGAGGTTTTTTTTTGGTTTTTGAAAACTTTCTTAGAAACTTACTTAAATATCAAAATCAACTTTTATTTAATTTACCAACTCTTTCTTTTTGTTCTGTTACAAACAAGAACATATAACGAATGTAGCCAAAAAAAATGTTGGTTGCTTTTTACCGCTGCAGGCCATAAAAAGTCAAAGGCCTATCATCAACATTTTCACTGGTTAAAATACTTTAGCCAAGTTTCTGGTTCATTTAATTTCGCCGTCCAGAACAAAATGGTTAAGAAGTTAAGGCATCATCATGGCAATGGGAGCACAGACATATCCACAAGTGGCTGGCCGTGAAGGGATTCGGTTTTGCGCTCAGTTGCCTGTCAGATTTGCCCTAATGAAGTTCCAGGAACTTTGACATCTTGTCCGGATTGCCTCAGACCGAGTACAGCGCTGGCAGCTGCATGAAAATGAAATTAAACGAGTGAATTGACAGCAAGCAAGGATGAAGATAGGATGGGACGGGACGGGACGGGACGGACGTGGGATTCGAGTGCGAAATGTGCGCACAAGATGGGCTTATAGATGCGCATAAAAGTGTCATCAATGGCAAGGTAGGAATTGTGTGGTTGCATGTCCTTTGCAGTCCTTGTGCTGGCTCTTACATGCACTTTTGTGAGTTACCTGCATTCACACCCAAAAGCCGCATTCACACACACACACACACACTCGCTCAATATACTTTCTCCGTTAACTTTTCGTCGGGTTGTTAAAATAAGCCACTTGAGGTAGCCATAAAACAGACCTCGCATTGTTCGTCCTTTTTATGACCCAGAAACGTAAATCTTATAAGATGTGAATACTACTGAATGTGCTTGACTGTGTGTGCAAGTGTGTGTGTGTGTGTGTGTCAGGCAAGTCAATTTAAAGTTGTAATTCGACTTGAGAACTCGTTAAGTTGCGGCCTAGGCTCAGCTAAATGCATAGAAATATTACTTTGCAAATATATTGAAATCTGCAGTTGAGAATCGCTTAGAAAATGGCTTCAAAGTAGCTGTGAGAAAAAATATATATATCATTTAATAAAATCTTGAGTATTTTTAAGTTAGATTGTTAATTTACAAAAATTTTCTATCCCAACAAGTTAAATAATATTTTCAATTTTATTTTTTTTAATTGAAAGAATTATAGATGAACACACATCAAAAAAATTGTTTAAATTCGAATGTTTTTGTGAAATTTTCTTAATAAACAAAGAAAAAATGATTAATTAAAAAATGATTAATTTTGTGGCACTTTTGTTAAATATTTATAACAAAGAGTAATATAAAAGTTAGAAATTGATTTACTTGATAGAATCTTAAGATAATTCAAAAAGATACGGAAAATTCGTATACCCCAAAACTTGATTTTTTTGATATATTGAAATATAAATAAAATAATAAAAAAATGCAAATTCAGTTTTTAAAATTTCCTTTCTTAATTAAACATTATGAAAATTAACTTTTTAATGCATTAACAAACTATTTCTTACAAAAACTGCATTGTGTTAAAAACAGAATATTTAAATTATTCAATTTCTTTAATGCAGAAATTAAGTGCTTAAAAATGATTTATTTGAGCCCAAGAAACACTTTGCTTAATTAAGTTCATTTGGATTTCAATGGACATTATAATAAATGATTTATCTATTTGTATTGTTGGCTCTTGGCAAATAAATACACCGCATTTGGTCATGTCCTGTGGTCGATAAGCCTGCCAGCATATCCTGAAGAGTTAAAAGCGCTGAGAGCTGCTTTTCATTGGCAATTTATGTGTGTGTGTGTGTGTGTTTGTGTGTGTGTTTTTTGTTGTGAACAAATGTGAATGTCAGCAAAGGGAAAAGCCAATGAAAGTTAAACAATGTTTGCGGCGCTGTTTTCCTTTTCCGCAATAATTTCTCGAATTTGCCGCCAAGAGCTCGGGGCGTTGTGTCCTTGACACAATTTCAGGGCGCTCGTGTCTCGCTGACACGCCCACTTGCCACTTGCCCCCGTCCGGGGCAGAGCCGCATAAAAGCGCAAAACTTTTGATTTTGCCAGCAGATAATTTCACCGAGCCGCAGCTGGAGCGGCAAGAGTCAAGCGGAGCGTGGGTATGAAAAGGGGAAGGGAAAGGGGTAGGGAGTGGATTCTGATGCCACTTAAAGTAATGCAACGTTGGCAGATAAAGTGCAAAGGCAAATGAATGCAAAACGCGACAGGGCAAATAAGGAAATCAAAATGGCAAAGCAAAATAAGAGGCAAGCGAAAATTGAACATCCTGCTGCAGGATGTGCCGGACGAAGGAAGCACACGAAGGACGACAGCCGCAGCAACAGCAACAGCTACCCAATCCCTGCCACAGCTATTGCCACAAAGTGCGTCATAATTATGGGCGACCGCGATAAGCGAATGGCAACAAGACGCACAGCTTGTAAAGGACTATAAATTTTTGTTAGGTGGAAGGCACAATTGATGCCAAGGACTGTGCACGCCTGGGCACAGGGTGACCCTGGCACTGACCAGCGCTGAGTGCAGCCTTAGCACATATCCAGGCACCCTGTTTGCTGCCAACAAGTCCTGTGCCACTTTGCGCAATGAGAAATTTCCGTTTGTCCGACTATATTTTCATTTTGCCTTTTTTTCTTCACTTGAGAGATGACATTTTTGCAAATTGCCATCATAATAATAATCAAATTCGTGTAAATTTGCGCAAATTCAAGAGGGAAATGGTGCCACGCCCCAGCACACTGTCCACAACCACCCAACCCTCTTCTCTCTCTCTTCCTCTCTCTCGCTCTCTCTCCTCATCCATTCACTCGGACAGTCGCAGTCGCATTTCGAGTTAATAGCTTTTTCGTTTTAGTTTATGTTGATGAAATTGAAAACATAAACTAAAAACTTGCCTCTGAACATTTGCATGCACCGAAAGCGAGAAAGGGAGGCGATTATGAAAAGCTGAAAGAGAGTAAAGCAGTTTTTGCTAATAACACTGAAATGTGTATTTGGCCAACTGAATTACAAATTGCATTGGACAGTTTTATTTGCCGCTAAGCTCTCTATTTAAAAAGGAAGCAGATCAAATCAAATAGTCAATTCGCTATTCAAATCCTTTGAATGCATAAATATGCCAAATGATGTACAAAATTTAAAATTTAATCCAGAAATGTCACCTTGTTAACTAAATATGTTTTTGATGTTGTTGTTTAAAGAGTGCTGAAAGACTCAAAACTAATTAAAAACTGAAATTTTTAGTCGGAAATTAAATTTGTTTGGAAAGGAAGCAGCAGCAAAAACAAATCAAAAATAAAAATTAATTGGGCGCTCTTTCAACTTTTATTTTTTAACACCAAATAATGTAATTTTAATTTATATTTATTATTTTAAATTTTTTATCAATAAGTGTTGCTTTTTATAACTAGTTAAATGGGTAAAACCAGCTATGATGAAGTTAAGAGAATTATTTTATATAAAATATAAATATTTAAAGGAAAATTAGATAATTTAATTAGTTTTGAACTTATTAAAAAGTTACTTAATTTGATTTGAAGTAAACTACTGTAGTTCGTATAAACAAATATGGGTTCAATCAATATTTACTACCTGGAGTTTTTGTAACTGTAAGCTTCCTTTTAGCCATAGAAGTTTTGGCTAACCAGTTGTTAAGCCTTCTCAAACATTTTCTGTGTGCTTGACAAGTTGATCAATAGGCGTCTTTCCGGCAGACCATTTAAGAGCTGAACTTTAAAAAAGAGGAAAATGGAAGAAAAATCGCTATCTTGGTACAATAAATTGTTTGCTGCATATTTCAAAGGCGACACAATTAGAAATGGAAACTGCTTGCAACAGCACAAAACTTGCAAAATATGCAATCCGAGCTGGCCAGCAGTTTAAAATATATGACTAGACGGCACACACACACACACAAACACACACACACACTAGCACACATATGGCGCACATGGCGCACTTAATAGCTCATACGACATGTTGGCCCTTTGTTGACTGGCCTCGTTTGTTTACGGTTTAGTGGATTAATGCTAGAGTAAAACTCGGGAGCAGCAGCAGCAGCAACAGCAGCAGCAATAACAGCATCCAATGCTGTTCAGTTTGTTATTTCTTTTGAAGTTAAACAAATCTGCATAAGGTAGAGCCAAAAAGCCGTTACAATTTATGTGCATAAATGTGGGGCAGGAGGAGAGGGGCAGCAGCAGCAAGAGCTGGCAGCGTCCCGTTGCCGGCCATTGGCCACAACCTTCTGTCGACTTATGCTGCATGTGTTTTCCATAAATTATTCATTCGTGTTTGCTTTGTGCTACGCTCCAGTTTTGCGCATAGCGATATTATATTTTATTATTTTTTTTTTATTTGTATTCGTATTGTCTTTTTTTTTCTTCTCATTTGCATTGTTTGCTGCTAACAAAATATTTATTTAATACGTTTTGTGCTGAGACGAAAAAGGAAACGTTGAGCAAATGCTAATTGCTGGCTAACTAATTGCATTGTCAGAAGAAGTCGAGTTTGCTTCAGCTTCTGGTTTCTTTCATATTTCAATTAAAATGCACTCGCTTTGTTGCAGCATCAATTTTGGCTAAGCACATTTCTCGTTTACTGCAATTATACCAAATGGCACAAAGTTTTTCAAAATATCATTTTGTGGCCAAAATCAAAGTTTCAACATTCAAATACAAATACAAATCGAAACTGCATTATGTCCACCCCAATTTATCCCATCTTGTTTAAAACAAATGCAGAGTGGAAATCATAAAATACGCAATAGTTTTATATCTGGCCAGAAATGTTGCAACAATTTTGTAACAGATTGCAATAAATATTCATGTTTAACAATCATAATTCAAAGCTACTGGCACTTAAATCATGCAGCAAGCGGGCACAAAAAACTAAACACACACACTTTTATGGTCTGCTGATTGAACAATTGTTGGCCGGGCGGGGGGGCGACTTGTGTAAATGGGGCGTGTCCTCACTAAATGGACTGATACTTGTCACTTGTAAAAAAAAATAATTGCATTTATTTAAATTCTTTTGAATTGTTTTTGATTTTTCTCTTTAATTTACATGTATCTTCGGACTTTGCTTTTAAAATAAATATATAAAATGAATTTTTATTATAAATTTTCCTTGGAACTTTTATAATAAAATAAAAATCTCGTTGAGTGCAGTGGCAATAATATTAAAATGTATTTTTAATTTAAATAAACTTTATTTCTCTGTATGCTATAAAAAGATGAATTTACAAATTTATTGCACCAGATCTCAAAATGTGGTTCATTTTTTTTTGCACAAAAGAAAAACGACAAAGTGAATACTGGAATAGTGCGCGATTAGTGTATACCCTGTAAAAGCTCATCGAGCTGTTTTAGGTTTTATGTTCTAAACAAGTGGATGAATAGACAAGACTGAGTCGAATACTAAATTAAGCTTTGATTGTATATTTGCCCAAAAGGTAATATGCTCATTTTAGCTACTTTCCAATGGGTATATGCATTAAAAAGTGTGCTTCCATGAACAAACGAAACCACAATTCCAAGTACGGACAGCTGAGCAACGTGTTCCCCGCAGTTGAATGGCAAAAGTTACAATTTCAATGGAGGCCAGTTGCATGTTTGTGTGTGGTTTTTATGGCTGTTTCATAATCGATTGAAGGATGTTGATGGCAGGCACGAGTTAAAACTGAAATCGTGTCAGTTTTGCACAATTTTTTATATATAATAAAGCTGTGAAAATTGAGAAGGATCAGATTATATGTATACCATATTGTCTGCCTAGTGAAATTAATTAAATGCTCAAATATACCAATTAAAAAAGTTGCTAACTTTATTTAATTTCATGTTGCAGCGAAATGTTCTCAAATAACCGTCAAATAAATGTAATTTGCTTTATCCTATTTGTAACTGGTTTCTTTTATTTGGCCATTATTTGTTCACACCTATGTATACCCTATAGTTTTATTACATTTTCCCTATCAGCAATTGGCTGTTCGCTTGCTTTGTATTTAGCCATTCTTCGTTAAAGATTGCACAGAAAAAAAGACACTTTTCGGGTTTTTAAAGTAATTAAAAGTCACAAAAGTTTAGCTTAGCTTGTGAATTTTACGGAATCTTGAATGGGTCGCCAGGACGGCGACATCCTTTGGCCCAATCTAAAGCCGGCTCCTTCGTCTGCTGCATTGTCGCCTTGGCAGTTGCTGCGATTTTGGAGCCGTGCAATGTCAGCTACGCCAGTTAGCCTTGTCGCATTATTTTGGTTATCCGCCGTTTGCTGCGACAGCTTTTTTCTTTTGCGATTTTTGCGCTTTTTGCCTGGTTTCGCTTTGGCGAGCAGCGCTGTCTAATTGTTGTTGTAATCACACTGGTTGCCTTTCCTTTGGTGGCAGTTTCGCCATCCTGGCCACAATTCGCCATTCATTCATTTATGGCTATACGCTCGTCCTTCCCCCCCTTTGGCCGTTTGTATAGTCATCAACAGCAGCTGGGCTTGGTCATGTTCTCCAAGCAGTTAGGAGTCATCAGCATTATCAGCCCACTGCTTTTCACTCCCCTCCCCCTCTCTCCGTTGCTTTCTAAACTTAAACATTGTGTGTGTGACACTATGCACTTTATTTTCGTAGCTGTTTCTGTGTCGGTTCCCATGCAGTTCAGTTCAGTTTAGTTCAGTTCGGTTCAGTTCAGCTCAGTTGAGTTCGGATTGGGCTAGTTGGGTTTAGTTTGCAGCCTGCGCTTCTGATGCTTGGGCTTTCGGATGGCTTCCGTCCGTGTCGCTGTCTGTCTGTCTGTCTGCCTCTTCCCGTGCACTTTAGTACTTTTGCATCGGATGTTCAATTTCCGTATTTTGGACATGCTTATTCATACATACATATCTATCTATATATATATACAACTTTTTTTTAACCAACTTTTAGTTTAAGCTGAATGCGCTCCTTGTAATTGGGTTAAAGTATATACTAAGTTGAAAGACTCTTGTTATCTAAATACTCTTTGACTTGTTTTATGTTTTGTTTTATTTGTCGATTTTTCTGTAATCTTTACAATGGTTCTTTTCTATATGCAAATTACTTCCTTAATTAATCTGATATTAATTTCTTATCAACAAAACCTTTGCTTATTATCCTCTAAATAATTAAAAATTTTTGTTTTTAAATTGACTAAAATATACCAAATATTTTTATGTTATTTATTTAATTAGATGTTTTAATATTTATTTACTGTACTGATTATTAATTTAGATATATTCAAGTTGTCTGCCAACTTGTTCAATTCAATTTCATTTCCACTTCCACTTAATCATTAACTATTACGTCTGTTCTCGGCCTATTATAAGACCCATATGTCGCATTATTAAACATTTGCCGAGCTCTATTTTATGTATGTGATAGCTGATAGCCTTAATTGAACTGGGTCTGTCCCGCAATCTTCTTCTTATTCTGTGTTCTACACCAAATGCATAAAATATGCAAATGAACTTTGCTCGATTTGTGTAAATTTATGTAAAACTTCTACTCGTGTCCTTTGTGTCCTGGCACAGACAGTCTTTTGGTCTTGTAATGCACACAGTAAGTTCTGTTTCGTTTCCCAAAGTGTTGCAAGTGTTTCGTTATGTGTTATAACTGTTATACGCGGTGCTGATGTGTAACTGTTTAGAGTTCGAGTATTTAGTAGACGATTAGCCGACGAATGCAACGGAAGCAGCAAGTTAATTAAAATGTATAAAACATTTTTTTGTTTATTAAATAATGCGAAATTTCAATTATTTACTTTTTTTATTCATTTATTTTTATTTATTTTTTACATATTTTTCCTTTAATAAATATTATTAATAAAATAAATCTTATGCAATATTATNGCAATATTATTTAATGAATAATACTATTAAAATGTCATTGCCTCAATAATTAAACTTTTTTAAATTTAAAGAAAATTTAAGAATATAATTGTTAAATATTAAGATATCAATTTACCCATATTTAACATATTTTATATAGTTTTTTTTTTATATCAATGCTCACTTTTTTATTCATGTTGATGTCGGTTTAGTGAAATGGCAGTAAAATATTACATTTTTATTTTTTAAACAACCTCTTATGGAAATTATTTTTGCAAGGTAGCAAGAAGTATAAAATTTGTTGTTCTTTATATTATTGTATTACTTTCAGTTTGCTCTGGCACCTTTCCTGCATACTTTGCATTCTCATGCAAATACTTCACACCAACTTATAGCACTTGCAATGGCATCCGCTATATTCACTGCCCATTGTGCCACGCCCCCCACTCTGGCAGCCGTGCTGTGTTCATTTTTTGGACCTGCTTTATTTTTTTTTGTTTTTTTTTTTCGTAGCTCGCTCTTTGCATAATGCGGCATGTAGTGGAAATGAAAATAAAAAATACGTCTGGGAACTTTTGTTTAAATCCACAGCAGCGACTCGTTGCCTGCGTCCTTTGCCAAGG
Source organism: Drosophila melanica (assembly GCA_004143765.1). NCBI lineage: Eukaryota > Metazoa > Arthropoda > Insecta > Diptera > Drosophilidae > Drosophila > Drosophila melanica. The sequence continues at coordinate 9,141 of SCDT01003425.1, forward strand.
ATTTCCACTTGGAGGTGGAAGCACTTCGCGTTCTCGGCGCTCTCCATCTTTCTGGTCCCCAAACAATTTGTACGGCTCAGTGCGTTCGCATTTCTGGGCACTTAAGTTTCTATATAATATATATATATATACTATATAGTAGCTATAACGAGTGCGAGCCTCAAGTCAGCGCTTAATTTTTGCCCTGCTGCTCATTTTATTCTTTTTAACATTGAACATTTTGTAAATTGCGACTGTTTTGCATTTCTTATTAGAAGCGACTCGGCGCACCGTTGATGAGTACAATTAGCAATTTGCATAGTAAAAACTAAAGAAATTTACCGTTTATACACACAGCACTGAAGATGGCGAATAGGTCGCCTAGTGGCGGGCCAAACAATTTTCATAACTAATAAGTGGCTCCCAGTGGTGGTCAGCTCGCCTTAACTTGTCCATTATGGCTATCAGCGTTAAGGGTTCTCTTCTGCTGGGCTCTAATTTATGCAACCTGATTTTGTTTTCTACTGAAAATAAATATTCTGTTGTTGGGAGAGTTGAAAAATGATGCTAACAAAATTCAAAAGTTTCTCTTCACACTTTGATTGTAGTTAAAAACGTGTTATGGAATTTTTGAATTAACATTTGTTTGGCAATAAAAACAAATTTTTTTTAGAAAATATTTTCAAGCAGTGAATAGTTTTATTTGAGTGTTTTTTAAATAATGATAAATTAAAAAAATATTAAATAAAAATCAAAAAATTTTTTTAGATATATACAAAATACGATAACGTTTTTAATATGCGATTTACAATTGAAAAAAGTTTATTTAACTATAAATTTCATTTTCAATTGGCAAATTTGCACTTTTTATTAGGATAATCTGTTAATTTAACTAACTGAATTTTAAGCGTTTTGTGGATAATAGCAAGCGAGCACACTTCAAACTAATTGTCTTTGAATTGTTTAGCTCCTGCATGAATTGCACTTAATATTAAACGAGTGCCACTTTACACGACAGACACACATTTCTGGCAATTGTGCTCGTATATAAATCGTCGAGATTTACATATTTATGTATATATATATATATGTATATTGCACAGATTTAAGCGTGTTTGCGCATTTCCGAGCTGTGACTTGAGCAAATTTAAGAACTGCACAGAGTTGGCAAAGATTTAAATAATTTATGCCCACATCACAGCGCAGTCGCTCGTTAAGTACCATAATATTGTAATTATGAGAGTAAAGCTGGCGGGCTGTGAGTTATTTTAATTTGGTAAGCGGCGCAAGTGCCCTCAATGGCCCATAATTAACCCGTGAGTTCATTTACAAAAGCACAATGAGACAGACACAGCGGAGAAGCCGGCTGAGCAACAGCCGCGGGAGATATCCAACTTTGAGGATGACAACGCGATGGCCATGTTGCATTTTAATTATTTATTATTATTACTATTATTATTATTGTTGGAGTCGCTGCTTTTGTTGTTGTTGATTCTCTTTGCTGGCACCTGAGAGAAAAAGCTGAAAGAAAAGGGGAAAGATAAAACGGATACGCTTTAAGTAGCTGCAATTTAATCCTTTCCCGCAGTTTTTCAGTTATTATACCTTAGCCAGCGACAGGTTAATATGATTATGTTTGTCTTTAGAATTGTACTTACTTTACAGTTGTAATGAGAAATATTAAGCTTAAATTCTTCTATATATTCTAAATTTAGTTAAATAGTTTTTATTAAAGATGACAACATCGATTAACTTTGTTTTTATTGTTGATATTTATACTCGACTTATCTTTATTATTATTAAATACAACTTGATTTGTTGAGTTGTTTATAATAGTTGATATATATTATTAAATAAAAGCAGCATTATCTTAATTAGTTTTCCCTAACCGACTATTGTTTTTTTTTTAGAACTATTTAATTTACCGTTGGTTTCTTTAATGGACACTTCGAGCTGCAGTTGAAGCTGTTGTCGCCAGATGATTGCGCATTCAGGTACCGTTTAATATGCTTATCGACCGTTACCGTTTTGTTTGTCGTGCCGGGTGGAGCAACTTTTGCCGTTACAATTAACAATAGAATCAAAATGGCGCTCACGTAGTCACCGCGTGTTAGTCTGAAAACTTGAGGTGGACCTAAGTGAGTGTCGCCGAAGTCAATTTGCATGAGGTGCCAAAGGGCAAAAGCACACGGCCGACAGGTTAATGGACTCTGGGCTCTTCGTAGCTCTTCGTAACTATCGGGCGGGTTGGTGGGCGTGCCAATGTCCAAATTTAATTAGAACTACATATTAGTTAGTTGCATAAACAAGGCACACACAAAAAAAAGAAAGAGGAAACTGTTTGCAATTTTGTGCAGGCAGCCAAATTGGAAGTCTGGATGCAAGGATGCCTAGATGCCAGGATGTTGGGATGCTTGAAACAGCTCCGAGTGGTATTTTACGTTCACGTTCATATCTGCAACTGCTGTCAGTCCGCTGCTGCTGGCTGACAAACTTGGCCAATTTTATGTTGCTGCTGCTGGCAGCCCACAAAAACTGACGTTTATTACTTGCTCTCGCCTCTCTCTGTGGGCCCCGCTCTTGGCCGGGGCCATAAATTATTAAATTTTAACAAGTTTTTATACAACAGTAAGCTACTTCTGTCCTGTCTGCTCTTGTCTACTGTCCGCAGTCAGCTTCATGGCATCTTTGCATCCTTGGCACTTGGCTCACGTTGTCAGCACTCGCCCAGTACGTAACCCAGCGAAACATCCACTCGGACGCCCATTCCCACCCTCATCCGCCCCCGTACCTTCAACCAGGTGGCCGTTATTGATAGCAATAATCGTATTACTAATAGCAAATTATGGGCATAGTACAACACAACTTCAGCTCTTTGCATAATTGTTTTACGTTAATTTGTTTATCATCTTTTGTTTAACCCACTTTGCTATAAAGTTATATATAGTCCTTGTGAACCTCAAGAGTTGAATCCTTGCAAAATACGCAAGAATATGCTCACGAAATATGAATGCTTTTCTTTCAGCTGCCCCATCCCTCCCAGCCCTTGCCTCTGTAAACTGATGCTGCTTTTGCGCCAAATTAAGCGTTAACAGTTGAGTCTGTAATGCTAAAATAGCAGTAGAAATCTTCCACATGGCGGCCAATAATTATTACCCTAGAAGTATGCAACAAAAATGTTCACATTCTTACACTTTTCTGTCACCTCCTGCCGAAATTGTTTGTGATGTGTTTTAGCTCTATTTTGCATTAAGAATCTTGCACATCGGCGGCCAAAAAATGTTTCCTTAGAAGTATGCAATGAAATATTGCATATTTTAAAATTTTCCTGTCCACCTTCTAACGATTTTGTTGGTGTTTCAACTCGATTTTTAAGATAACTTGCAAGCCGACTTTGCGAAATTCACCTGAAAAGTGTCTCCCGACAGTAATAAAAGACAATGTGTGTACTTTTCAAATTTATTTATTAAATTTCTCTTTACATCTTCATAAATGATCTAATATTGATTTCTTACGTGCGTTTCTCTTAAATCCTATTGATGGTGTTCTTATTTGTATACTGTTTCTATTTATTAGAAACTTTGTTTAATACTTAAATTATATTCTTATACTGTGTAAAAAAAAAAAAAATACTGAAATTCACCTCGCACACCTGAAATATTAGATTTTTAATATTTACCAACAGTGTTATAGCATTGTTTTTATAAATGGGTGCTTACCAATGTTTTTCGTCGGCACTTTTCCGCTGTTCCTCGCATTTTGCCATTTTTGATTTTATTCATAATCTGAAAATATACAAAATAAAACATAAAAACATGTCCTACATAAGGAAACCTTGCATATCTCGGACAAAAGAAGTCTCACTATCGAATGATATGTTATTTTAGATTTGTACGGATCAGAACTATCCATTCGCAGTCAAAAATATCCATTCTAAATTTTGACCAAATTTGACAAACAACACAAGGGGTAACATCACAATTTTTGTCAAAATCGCGAAAATTTTAAAATTCAAAACTTTTAATTGATATTAATTCTATGGACTATAAAGAGTAAAATGATATATATCTTTCGCAAATCAGACTAAAAATGGCCAAGATATAGTCACTTAAAGCCTATAATAACAGCTAAATTTGGTATATCAGAATGGACAAAAAACACAAGGGGTAACATCACGATTTTTGTGAAAATCCCGAAAATTTTAAAATTAACAACTTTTGATAGATATTGATTCTATGGACTTTTAAGAGTAAAATGATATATATCTTTCCCAAATCGGACTAAAAATGGCCAAGATATAGTCATTTAAAGCCTATAATAACAGCTAAAATACGCATACCAGAATTGACAAAAAACACAAGGGGTAACATCACGATTTTTGTCAAAATCGCGAAAATTTTAAAATTCAAAACTTTTAATCTATTTTGATTCTATGGACCTTTAAGAGTAAAATAATATATATCTTTCCCAAATCGGACTAAAAATGGCCAAGATATAGTCATTTAAAGCCTATAATAACAGCTAAATTTCGTATATCAGAATTGACAAAAAACACAAGGGGTAACATCACGATTTTTGTCAAAATCGCGAAAATTTAAAAATTCAAAACTTTTAATCTATTTTGATTCTATGGACTTTTAAAAGTAAAATGATATATATCTTTCCCAAATCGGACTAAAAATGGCCNTCTTAATCTATTTTGATTCTATGGACTTTTAAGAGTAAAATGATATATATCTTTCCCAAATCGGACTAAAAATGGCCAAGATATAGTCATTTAAAGCCAATAATAACAGCTAAAATTCGCATACCATCACAATTTTTGTCAAAATCGCGAAAATTTTAAGGAGTTTTTAAGAGTAAAATGATATATATCTATATAAATTAAACTACCTTTCATCTTCAGACCCATTTTGGCATATGAATATATTTATATTTTTTTGATCATGCAATAATCAACATAAAGTTTAAAAAGCTTAAAACAAATTTGGTTTATGCCATTTTGCAATAAAGTCAAAACAACTTTTGATGACACACAAACAACACAGAAAATGTTCGGCTTGCAAAAAGTTATATTTGAAACTTTTTTGTTTGCCAAAAAAGAAAACTTTTGCCCTTTGTTAGCTTGGCTATCAACGGAAACTACCTGTGGAGTGAATCTAATTTGGGTTGTTTTCGGATTTAACTAGAAGCCAGTTATCTAAACCTAAACCTAAACACGTGACTGCCAAAACTTTTTAACCTTTGGTAAAAAGTGGAAAATGTGCTATTCAATTTTGTGTTTGTTATTTAGAATATATGTATAAAATAATTTACTTTAAGACTTTACTTTATTTTAGAGCGCTTCACAGTATAGAAATAAAAGCCAATATTTTGATTCATAATCTAAATAAAATGACAACTATTTTGCTTGCTCTTCAAGAGCCTTACAAACAGCTGCGGTAAACTCGGAGCACTTGGCCTTGCCGCCAATATCCTTGGTGCGCACATCGGTATTTTTGTAGACCTGCTCGATGGCACACCGGATTCGGTCTCCGTGGGCTTGGAGCTTCAATTCTTTGAGCATTAGCGATGCTGAGAGCAGCATGCCAGTGGGATTGATCTGATCCTTGCCGGCTAATTTAAAATTGCAGCCCATGAGCGAATCGAAAAGCACACATTTGTTGCAGATCCCATAGCCGGGGCACAGTTCGACTCCGCCGCTGATGCTGACGGCCATCATGGTTAGGACATCGCCGTACATGCTCGATGAGACGATAATGTCGACCCGCTCCGGATACATTACCAGATTCATGCAGGCCGTGTCCATGTAACGCTCCTCAAACATAATCTTGTCCGAATGCTTGGCGGCCTCTTGGCGCATCGCGTTCAGAAAATTTCCATCGGTCAGCTGCATAATGTTCGCCTTGTGGGCAACGGTGACCCGCTTCCGTTTGTTCGCCAGCGCAAATTTGTAAACAGCGCTTGCGATGCGCTCGGCGCCCGACGTGGTGTTCACCTTGATCGACTGCAGAATGCCGGGCACAACGTTGTGCTCAATGCCCGAGTACTCGCCCTCGCCGACGTCGCGCAGAATGACGCAGTCGAGCTTGTTGTAGGGCGACTTGAGCCCATCCAGGTTGCGGCATATGGCCACATACGCGTACTGGCCGAGCGTCGTGCGTAGCAGCCTCAATTTGCTGCGTTCGGTGGGTCCCTTGATGCCCACCTTGTTGCACTCGAGCGACTCGATCAGCTCCGGATTAACCTTATTCGAATCGGGACACACACATTTATCAATTCTATCCCATTCGATCGGCACCTTGGCGGCATCGAACACCTGCAACATGGCGCCGATCAGCTCAGAGCTGACGCCGTCGCCATCAATCAGGGTGGCCTTCTTCTTGGCCACTTTCTTTTCAGTTTTGCCATTGCCACTGCCGCCGTCCTTTTTGCATTCGCTGCTGTTCTTTAGCTCGGCACACTTTTTGGACTGTTCCAACACCTTTTTGCTGCACGAACGCAGCCACAGCTGCTTATTTAGCCCGCTGAAAAGCAGCCTACGAAGAGTTTTCATTATTGAATTTTGTTTCAGTTCCTAAAACTGACATCGAAATATTATAGGATATTTTCGGCTGTTTGTTTTGCTTTCTATTATCAAATCAAATTATATTTATTTGACAATTTTATTTAAATTTTTTGTTTGGCTGCTTGCCAGGTGCCATTCCAGGTGCTGTTGCACCTGCGTAAAATGCAAATTAACAGACAGAAGCAGCATCGCAAATGTTTCTGGCGAGGCGTGTGAATATGACAAATGACATGTCAACGGTTTTATGCCACCCACCCACCCCCGCAACTGTACAAGACAAATGGTGGTGGGCGTGGCCATTATGCTTAACAGCCCAGTGATTTTTCAGAGAACGCAACGAAGTAAGTGACCAAGTCATTAGCACTGATGACCATTAAGGGCTGGCAACGACATAAATATGCTCACATACACCACTGAATGGGAACGGGATCATAAATAAATTGTTAGCAGTGGCGTGCAACACTGAGCGGCAGCCTGGGCGTGGCAGTTGTGGTAAGTTTATGTTTATTTGATGTCCTTAAATATTTGATGTTCAGGTCAGACAAAAGCGTGAAATGAACGTGTTTATGACTAGGTGAAATAAATACACATAATTTCATAAATTAATGCCAATTATTTGCTGTTTAATTCGAAATATTAGCTTCAATTCAATGCTGCTCATCATTCATTCAACGAATATCATCAGTTTGCCATAAAATAAACATTTCAATAACTAGCTAAAATAATGTTGATATGCCTAAAATTTATTATTCATAAGTTAAAATAATCAAAATGTTATTATTTATATAATTCTGATATCAAATAAATTTCTTGTTTACTTTCTCAGTTGTTTCAACTTTTATTGCCCAACAGCACAGCTATCAATAACTCAATTTAATTGACAGAGTGTAGCAAAAAAAACTTCTTAATGTCCCCCGTCTCCATTTTTTTTTTTGCAATATTCTATTTTATGATCTGCTTTCGCATCACAGCAAACTCGCAACATTTGCTGCACTTACGCGCACTCGTAAACCCAACAAAGTACTCTCAACTGACAAAGTCGTCCGGAAAATGCACCAAAATTTAGCAAAGCTCTTGGAAAAATCTCGCATACAATGTTCGAAATGTGCGTAACAATAATATTATTAATGAGATAAGAAACTTTTGCATTATTATCAGAATTATGTATTATAAAAATAACAGCGGAGTCGGTGCGCTCGACTAGAAAATACCCAGGGTATAAATATAACGTTTTATAATTGAAAAAAAAAAACAAGAAAAAATATCTAAAATAATTATTTTTTCTCAAAAGCCAAATAAATATTTTCTGCAGTTGACTTACAGCTTTAAGCTCTCTGGTATTCGACTAGGAGATACCCTGCACCACATTTATATTTTTATTTCGTTTTCCTGTTCAAATACAGCACAAATCTTTAATTAATACAAGAAACAAAAATGTTCCGCATGCAATATTATTATTATTAATATTATATATTTTATTAAAATTATATAGAAGTCCCTTAAAAAACCTACCATATTAAATTGTCTGCTTTAGCATAAAAATCCAGTAAACAAATTTGTGCTTAAAGCAAAGAAAGCACTCGCAAAGAGGGAAAACTTAACTTGAACAACTGAATACTCATTGAAACCCATTCGGTTTTCAGATGCATTGAGGCGTGCTGGGTAATATACATGGGTATTATTCTCAATATGTGTTCGTTCACTGGTAACTTTCCATTTCCCTCAGCTCAAAATCGGAATTGTTAACATTATTCACAAATTAAGCGCACACAAAAGCTTGCGTAAGAACACTGCCAGCGTACGCAATCGACTGTGTTATACCCTATGATTATGTTTATATGTTATACCCTATAAAATCAGTTATATTGGTTTGGAGTATTAACAGAGACTGATGTCTTTTATAATAAAAAAAAGGTTAAGAACTGAAAAAATTACCAAATTTTAAACCCGAGTTATTTTAATGTTTTCAAGGGTATGTTAAGACTCTTGAAGCAAAGATCTCATAGCTGTCACAGCTAGCTTTTTCCTTTAGTCCGGGGAGCACAGTGAACCCTTTTATCAATCCCTGGGGCTGTAATATAATGCCAGGTCAAATAACTGCCCTTCCATGCTCTTCGACAGTTGATACAAAAAATTACTGTTGCATATTTGATTGTCTCGTTCAATATTTGCATATTTTCATTTTCCTTCCTTCGTTCCGTTTGTTTTGACCCGGGCGCCGTTACCAATTTTCCGCATACCACATTCCTTGTCAGTGGTTTTCTTTACCTTTTGCTGGTTTCCGATTCGTTGGGCAAACGCCGCTGATGCAGGTCGAGATGCTTCAGTTCAAGCCTGGCCAGACAAGTTATCGACTCCAATGCGTTGCTGCTTGTCTGGCGGCTAACAAGAAGAAGAAGAAGAAGATGATGATGCGTTTGGGTCTCTACATTGATGCAAACAATACTCGTGCTGCGCAACAGCCGCTGAATTTGCATTTTCAGCTGATGGAATATTGTTCAAGTTGTTGCTTTTCACCCTTCATTTTTTCTCAGTGTCGGAGCGTGTGAACGCCTGCAGATGCTCTGCGTGGCCGCCGCCCGACGAATCCTGGCCAAAAACCACGGTTCATCCGCAGCTGGCGCTGTGACATAAAAATAACAACTAAGTGAGCTGAAGTCGATTGTGCCTAACGTTGGGATACCCTGTTTCTTTCAGTACTGTCCAAAAAAATCTTTTATAATTTCGGTGTCCGGTGTTCGGCGGGATATATCCTATAAAATATATGTAAAAGCTCCCAAAGTTTAAGATTTTGAATATATATAAAATTAAAATACTTATTAACTATGAGATTAATTAAAACAGATGAAAAGTAAAAATTTTAGTTAAAAATATTTGCTATTTAATGCCAAAAAGTTTTTATTATATATTCACTTCTTTCGATCGGATTGACCTAATTCTGATATCTAGGAAAGTCTTTTGATAACCTTAATTTGAAGCCATTTCTTGGGTCACTGGGTATATAAACAAGGAGCATCGCTCCCTGCTGCCCAATATTTTGTTATTTATGGCAATTTGTTCAGCCCTAAGCCGAAACAAAAAACAGCAAAAAGGATAAGGAACAAAGGATGCAAATGGTCGCACTCAATACGGATGGTGATAGCATTTTGTTTTTTAGGACCGCATCTGAATGATTAATTGCATGCGATTTGCGCTGAATGGCAAAATGTTTACCGTTATTTGTTTACGCTGTTTGTTGCTGCGGCTTATTTTTGATAGAATTACAAAATATATTTATATTGAACCGAGTTGGCAGCACAAACATGTGAGTTTGTGGACTTAAATCTAGTTTAAATATTGAGTGCATAAACACGGGGATCAGGTGAATGAATTAACTGATTAGTTTTAAAACAAACATATTGAAGATACATATTAGTTATTTAAGCCGTAAACAAATACAAGCGAGTAAATTCAAATTATGTTAAATAATAATAATAATATGTCTTAAGCCAAATATAATTAATTTGTCAACATATTTGTAGAATTATGAAAAGTGAAACAATGGGATTTAAATGTGCGGTTTGCGCTGCTCCCTGAAAGAAACCATAAATTTAATTTTAATTTATTTTAAAGCTTATGTCAATATATATAAATTTGAACTAATCAAAACTAAAATTCTTTTTTTTTGGCTTACTTTATAAGTAGCAAAATAAATATTCATTTTAACTAAATCTTAAATGTAGAAATTCTAAAAAATTAAAATAAATTTAGTTGAACTTAAAAATTATATATGTTTAATTTTATTTATTGCTTGTTTTGGTGTTGATTTTAGTTTTCGTTTTAAAATGTAAATAAAGAACAATATATTTTTTTAAACATTTGTTTAAATTTTAATTAAGCTATTTAATTGGAAAGAGGCGGCACTAGTGCCTAGAAAGCATTTAACAAAAAAAAAACATCAACAGTATTTATTTAAGTTGTGTATATATATATATTCATTGATGTCGCACTCGCAGCAGTCATTAAACAAAAAAATATAACTCTAAATGGTTAATTTAAATGCTGTCGCGGTTGCTACGTGCAGCCCGCTCCTCCCACCACCCTCGAAAATGTTCGCCGCAACGCGTTCCGTTTACTGTATTCCAGTCACAATATTGTGAGTGTTTTACGAAAGTCGTCGAGCGGTTTGTTTATGTGTGTGCCGAAGCGTAAAAAGGCGCACAATGTGACAGTTAAATATGGCCTGTTATTTTTTACGATTCGGGCAACGTGCGTTGGTGGCCAACGCGTTGCAACGGATCCCGCCACAAACAGCAACAACAACAACAACAACAAAAATACTGAAAAGTTAATTAAGTTCTTGAAGGACGTGTTGCGGCCAACGCAGCAAAACGCCATGTGTTGAATGTCCTTTTTGTCGACTAACTGTATGCATATCGCAGCCATTACAGGAAGAAAGGAACTCGGACCAGCCGAACCACCCCACAAATGAGTGGCCGGGTCCAAAGTGCACTGGCTCACAAATTGATTTCATACAAACTATAATTCATTTTCGTTTCGCTTGCATTTTAATCCCAGCTGCATTGTCCTGTCGCAGATGACTGCAACTCAACATGCGAAAAACGAATCGAAAGTGCTTGACTAGGGCATACCCTGTAGCTAAATTTAGTGTAGTGAAAATAAATGATAGGAAGAATCCTAAATGATTTCCTTGAATAATTTGTTGGTGAATCGCTTTCATTAATCTTAATTTAAATTTACAATTTTTATGAATTTAATTTAATTTTATTTAAATTTAAACTCGGTTTCGCCAATGTTATAGTAGCTTGATATATAAGAGTTATGATTTTGGCAGGATTTTTTAACAGGATTTAAAAAATAAAAAATCGGCTTTAATACAATCGATTAAAAATCTAAATCCACAATTCTAAATGTTGAAAAAAAGCAACCCACTAAAAAAACATTTTTGAAACAATTTTACTTCCAATAATGCATAGATTTAAAATGTAGAATCAATATTTAAGACAATTTATGGCAAAATATGATAATTTTTTTTAAATTTTGTCAATTTAAGTTTACTTGGACTACTTGAGTTAAAAACTGAAGGAAATAAATCGATTTTCGCGAATTGGCAATCGAAAATACAAATAAATAAATTTTATTAAATTAAATTAATTAAAGCGGTAATCCATTTTGATATTCTAATTTATGGCCTACGCTTATTGACTCATTTAGAAGTCGAGGCATACAATTGACTTTAAACCGCTTTCGTTTTAATAAAGCTGACAGCAGTCGAGCCAATTGCCAGCAGCGGACGGCTGTGGGGAGCTGTCTGGGTTCAAGGCAATTGAAATCCTTTCCAAAGGCAAATGAATAATTCATTGCCATTCAGTCGTCCTTGCCTACGCGTCAATGATTAAATCAAATTACTGCCATTGCCTGGCAACAACAGCTCCCATTTTAATTGCTATTCCACGACCAAGTCAAGGTCGACCTGCCCAAAGCCCAGCGGGACACGTTGTTTGTGGCACTAATGGCTTAACGAGCTTCAACCTAATATAAATTCATTAGAAAAATTACTAAATTTAAGCTGTATATATCTTAAATGTAAGTTTACAGATCTTAAATGGTTTGGCTTAAAAAATCGACACGCAATTGAAGCCAATATCAAGCGATGGCTTTTTAGAAACTCAATTTACAATTCATATTTGCAGTTCGTTGCGTTCACATTGACAGGAAACAAACAAACTTCCAGTTAACTGAGGTAAAGGCGAATTTTAACCAAAAAAAAAAGGGTCAAAAGGTCGCAAGCCAAACAAACAAAAATTCTGTATATCAAAATGTGTATTCATTGAGCGTAATGATGCACAGAATGTACAGGGTACAAAAGGGTATATGCTATTTAATATTATATATTATATATTTGATGATATTTTATATTGATTTGATGCTGTTTTAAAATAAATGTTTGAATATGTATAAAAAAACTTTATTATGGTATATATTTTGTGGATAGCATTGTTAACAGCAAATGAGTTAATTTTCAGGCTTTCGAAGGAAACTATTAAGCTGAAATACGTTTAGGTAACAATTTACAAAATAATGGGTTAACTAGTTTTTAATAAAAATCCATTAAATGTCAAATGGCACAATGTGATTTACGCACACGAAATTTAAGGCACATGTGCGCTAGGCTAATAAAAAAATAAAAAAAAAAGGGAAGAACTACAATCGAAAAGAAACAATGCGAGTCAGGCAAGCGGAAACGGAAGTCAGCGCCAAAACAGACAGCAGTGCGAAAGGGCGCCAAAGAAGGATGGTCTTTAAGCCAAGGCAAATGGAAAGACAATGCCCAACAGAAATGTTAGCAGGAACTACAGCAGCAGCAGCAGCAGCGGCAGCAACAACAATTTGTAAAACAAAACAACTGTTGACCTCCTGTGCCTTGTATGTATTTTCGTTCTTGTTCATTTTCATTTACTCGCTTCTCTTGCGCTATTTCGCTTTTACGATTTTTTAAATAAGCAAACACACACTTTTATGACATTCCAATTTTGAGCTAACAAAAGAGCATCAACTACTCGAGCCAGGCCAGGACTAATAGGCACGCCCGCAGCAGCAACAGCAGCAGCAGCAGCAGCAGGATGTGTTGACAGGAAGACAGCAGCGAAATGGCAAAGGCCATAAACGAAAATGTGCAAATGGCTTAAACGGCACTAAAAATTCGATGGTAAACAACCCACGCGAACTCAAAATACTTTCAGATAGGTAAAACTGTCGGCGCCTGTCAACATGTGTTTTTATTATCGGGCAGCTGCAGCTGCAGCTGCAACTGCTTGCTGCACTCTGCAATCGCGCCACGTAGGGCCCAAATGGAGCCCCTAATTAAGAGCGAATGCCAAGTGCAGCCAAAAGGAAAAGGAAATGCCAACTGCAGCCGCTTAATGCCGCTGCCATAAATCTGCCCGAATTCGCCAACGTAGGGGCTATATAAATATACGACTGCGATAGTCGCGTGAATTGCGAGTTTTATGGCCTTCAAGCCGGCCAAGTGAATTTAATGTTGGCTAATTAGTTACTTATTTGAGGCCACATTTCTTTGAATGCTATGAACAGAAAATATAGACTACATATCTTTATGTAGGTTTAGATAGGTTCTGGAATAATAATGCACAATTATCTCTCGTAAAGATAATATAGTTTTACGGCTTAAAAGACAACTTGAAGTTTTGTCAAGCTGAGTACAAATATATTATTTCATTAATTTAAATAACTTACATTCTTAAAGAAAATGTTTTTTAATTCATAATAATTTAACGATAAGAAATGTATCCTGAATTTAATTGGATTAAGAATCAGATTGTTGCCTATGAAATATTATATATATATATATTTTTAAAAAATT
>SCDT01003430.1:0-16854 GCA_004143765.1 Drosophila melanica
CAGACATCCGAACTACTTGATAAACTGTTGGGTACAGCTCGAACGTATTTTATTTAAAATACTTGTTCGCGTATACGAATTGCAGAGCCGACCGACCACGCCAGGTGCTACAAGGATAAAAGCGTGCAAGCGCGGTGGCGCGGGCCGGCCGGCGGCTATGTTCTGACTTTGCCTGTAATTAACACGGGTATCAGCAAAACAGCTCTAATAATACTGTATCAAATAAAATCACCTGTTTATTTAGGCCTGTATATAAAAATGTCACTAGACAGTGATAGTTAGTTGCACTTAGTGAAGATTTTCTTAGCACTTGTTAATTTATTTGTAGGNATGTCACTAGACAGTGATAGTTAGTTGCACTTAGTGAAGATTTTCTTAGCACTTGTTAATTTATTTGTAGGTCAAATAACCTAAAACTATACAATATAGTTGACTTGCACTCAATAATCACGTCCGCTTGCAGAGAATGTTTGACTTGTAATGACATCATGCCACGCGTCTGTACGCATGCTTGCCGAATTTTTCGTTTCTTACAAAGCGTATCTAAAAAATTTACAGCAATCGCGATTAGCTGTTTAATCGCCTGATCTGTTTGCAGATTCTTTCATTACACCCGCTCTTAGCGTAGACGAACCGTTGTCTGCACTCGCAGGTGTGAGTGAGACGGAACGCGCGACTGATAAGAGCGGCAGATAAGAGCGCATCGCAAGCATTAAAATGTGCTCTTTTCTGTCAATGCAAAAGCTAATGTAAGTTATTGCATAGTGGGCAAATNATTAAAATGTGCTCTTTTCTGTCAATGCAAAAGCTAATGTAAGTTATTGCATAGTGGGCAAATATTCAAATTCGGGAATGAATTTCCAGCTGCCCCTACACCTGTACTGAGATGAGTACTGTCGGAGTATATATTACAACTTTCTGCTAATAAAAAAAAAATAATAATACAGACGCAACTTTACTTTACTCCCATTATGTTATGTTTATAAAGACGAACATGGCCAAAATTGATAGTCAAGTATTAAAGAAGATTTTGGTTCTTTATAGAGATGGAGATGCTTTCTGTTGACTTTTATAAACGTATGCCCAAAAACCATTATGCCATTACTTATTCACTTTCAATGACTATAGGGTATAAAAGGTAAACAATTTTGGAAACATGTGTTCAATATTGCGCATACGCTGTGTGTTAGACAACATTTAACATAAAGCCAGGTCATCAAAATGATAAGCGTTTGGCTTTTTATTTGCATATCAAACGCGTTAGACACATTTATATGACCTTCGCCAGGAGCTTTGAGCACACACGTTGGCCATAATGTTAAGCTTTGCTTAAGATGCTGCCCGAACCTTAAGCTGTGTTTTTTAAACATTTTCAGCACGCAGTATTTTTTGGTCTCGAACACATTATTTATGACTTGTACGTTTTGTGTGCTTCTCTTTTTGTATTGTGTTTTTAATATGCTTGCCACAACAACAAAGTTAAAAGTTGCAACATAAAAATATATATTCTTATGTTTTATTTATGAGAACTTTGCTGTTGAGGTCACGCTTAATGATCTACTTGAATGTATTTTAACAAAATTTTACTTTTAAAGATAATTCCATTTGCTCGATTGAAATAATGATTGCATTACGGCGTCTCGATGACTTTAATTCCTATAAAATATTCCCCGAAATCCTATGCGCAATGCGTGGGCGTCTGAGTAGCTGGAGTCTCTTTTCGGGAGTGTAGGGTAAAAAAAAAACGAAACGAAACGGAGCGAAAGGAGCAAGAAACATCATCAACGGCAACTTAAGTAGCTCAATAAATCTTGAGCTTAACATTTGTTGAAGCTTTTGCCAGTGTGCAAACGTGACTTGAGTGCGACACATGCTATAAAGGTCTCTCTGCGTGTATCTGACTGTGTGTGGGTGCCGCAAAGTATGCAGCAATATTTTACAAATGCTACAAATGCAGAAGATTCGTTTGTGGACTCAGTTACATGGCGCCATGGCACCTGCATTTGGGTCGTAGTGGCCGCAACTAGGTAAACTACTTAGCTGGCAGCTGTGAAGGCCAAAAGTTGGTGAAATATCAATTGAATCCTCCAACTTTGAAGTACGCATCAAATATGCAAATTGCTGCAAATGACTTTATCAAAGTCAACTTAGACTCCACCTTACGGTTGGCATTTGTAATTAAATTTAATTAAAAGTCTGCGCACATTCCAACTCGAGCAGATAAATGCCAACTGAACCTGAGCTGTTGGCCAAGTCCATTCGTCACACGCCGCTCACTTAACAATTCAGTTATTCAAATGAAGCCAGGCACCACCTAGATGAAGGAAACAGGAGAAAAAATTATCAAAACCCCGCTTTACAGTCACTTGGCCGCGGATTATTTTAATTTTATTCATTGTGCATACAAAGATAAAAGGTGAAAAATCTAAATGAATTTTTAAGGCGATTTAAACGCGTGCCAAATGTGAAACGAAAAACAAGAAGAGTTGCGAACAGTTAAAATTTTTATACAAAAAAAAAATGCTTGTTAAATTTAATATATGATGCCACAATTATTTGTATTTTAAATAATATAATTCAGGTTTTCATATTTTGTTTGCTTGAAACAATACTTGAAATCCATTCATTGCACAAATTTGTGGGTTGACCAAAGTTAGTCGCTTTCAATGACAGTTAACTGCAATTCTCTTGCACTCTGCTCCATTTACTGGGCAATTGCAAGCATTTGGGAAATCGAAATTTCTCACCTGATAATGGCTCAGGAATTGTAACACCAACAGCACAGACAAGGACATGCGTAATAGGCTGGTGGTAACCGATGTGTTCTATCAAGGGAACTAATGTGGTTCTTTGTCGCTTTTGTGGCACATTCCACTAGTTGTCCAACGCTGCCCGCAGTATGGTTTGATTTTGGTCTGGTCAACTGATTGGCGCCGTGTCCTTTGATTTCCCTGGCGTGCACACACCGAAGAGCCGTTGTGCCGTCATAAAGGGCGAAACGTGAGTGTCACATGACCCAATGCGTTCCGCTCTTTGCACCATTTGTTGGGCAATGTGTGTGTGTGTGTGTGTGTGTGTGAGACAAGGCAGATGCGATTTCACTTAGTGAGTGAACTTCAATTGTTGTGGCTTTAAGAGTCAGCCAAATAGTGAACTATTTGTCTGCGGTACGCCCCCGCACAAAACAAATGTTGAGCAGACCACATGACTTATGAGCTAGTTAAATAAATTTATGCCCTGTGATTTTCACATAAAATTGATTTATCACATTAACCACAGATAGAAGGAACTCTCGGAGTTGGCTTCATTTCATGCTCGTTGGCTTTTTGGCTCATCAATTGCCCGAGTCGAAGGTTGCCTCCGGTTTGACAATATGCGATGGTAATGGAAATGCCAGCCATATGAAATTGCATTAGATGTGTACCCAAAAGAGAAAGCCATAAATTCCAAAGGACAGTAAGGTCACAGCACAGCAAAAAATGAAATGGCATACAACATGGGTTAAGCCACCGCAAAGAAGGGTTAATGGTTCGGTCTTTTCCTATATTTATTTTATTTTTTGCGCAACAGAATTTATAACGACTCTAATGAAATTTTAGATATAAGTTTAACAAAAAAAAAACAAAGTTGAGGATACGCCAAGGCAAGCAAGCGGTAAGCGCATTTATTTCAATTCATATTTTATTCTTAGTTTTTGAGGAATCCTTGAGCTGGCCGCTAGGGATAATCAACATAATGAGTGAAGCGCATTGGAGCGAGCTATCTCAATGGACTGCGCCTGGATATACGTATAAACAAGGCGAAGACGAGTTGTGTCAGAAACAAATGCTTTTCATTTCAAATGCAGCTGTTGCTTGGGCTACCCCCCGGGGGCCCATGTTTCTTATCCCTTTCAAGTAGCAACAACATCTCCAACTACAAAAACAACAACAACAACAACAACAGCAACAACAACAGAAACAGCAACAGCTACAGATATACGCCAAGACACATAGCTGCTTGAAGGACAACAGATGTTTCACTGCGGCAGCTTGTGTCGCTTAGTGTTGAATAACGTAATGTATCTTGAATTTAGCTGGGTCTGGGGACTGAAGGACAAAGCTTATATTTAAGGGTTGTAGCAATATGCTTGCGGTTTGGGCATTAGTGGGATATCTGAATGAGTTCACATATTTGCAAAGAGCTGGCCAACAACAACAATCATTTAAGTCGCTAATTGTGAGTGTTTATATCAATTTTAGTAATTTAGCTGTAATTTTAATTGAAACTAGTGGGATACTCATTTAAAGCCAAACAAATTAAACTTTGTATTATGTGTTTTTTGAGCTGCTTTTACTTAAACTTCTTTTTTTTGTTGTTAATATATGAACATAAACAAAAATGTAACTAGAAAGGTTACAATTTTGCATATTTTTCCAACGCTATTTGCCTAATGTCGTCTGTTTGATTTGTGCGGCTTTGGCGCAACAAAAGAAAAATGAGCATAAAATGCGTGCACATACGCATTTCGGCATTAGTGGGATTTGTTCCAGCCACCCACATACACTTACAACAAACGTCGACAGAAAGTGGCATAAATTGTATGCCTGGCGGCAATCGGAGTCGGAGTTTGGTGTTGTTGCCCCTGTGGCAGCAGCTTGCCGCAAGGCGTTTATCGTTTGTAAAATTCGAGATTTGCATGCATTTGCTTGTCATAAAAAAGAAGCTGGCAACGTTGAAAGAAATAACGAAATGTGTTTACATGTTTATGTGTGAATGGAACGAGTGTAAGATTACCCATACGCAATGTTGTCGCTCCACTTTGTTATACAATTTCTAGCACGGTTCCTTTTTTTCGCTTCATGCGACAAAATGGTAGAAAAAAGGAACGTTTTGTGTTAGGGCACTTTTTATGGAACTTTAAGATGGGAGACGCCTCAAAAATGTTTTACCTCAAAATCTACAAAACATATTTTAATATTGCATGTCTCGAGTAATTAGAAGCAGCACGTCATAAAATTTGGGTTACATTAGAGTACATTTTGTGGCAGTTGGGTTTATAATTTAATCTGCGAGCTGTCAACAAATGTGGGTAATTACGCTTTCAGTTAAGTATTAATGGGTCGCACATATTATGTGCCGGTAACATGCAATCAAAATCATTTTTATATATGTGCTCAAATCCCAATTGCCATATAAAATGGAAAGAAATGACTTCATGTTACAAATTAGTAATTAAGAGAGAGATTTTATAACAATTATGTTGCCCGCACATCAAGCAGATAAACTAAATTACATTAATGCAGTTCAATTAATTGCATACTTTCAAAGTTAACTTAACATTACCATATTTATATATATATATATTTATCTTAGTTGTTTTCTCATACATTTATGTATGCTATTAAACAACAAAGCGACAAAACTTTTGCAGCTGCATATACAAAAACTATGGCAGATAATACAGATATAATAAAAGTTTTGGCTAACTGTACGAAACTATGCAGAAAATTGAGTCAGAAGTCATATAAAGTTTTCATGCATGTGCTTTTGTTGTTTTGTTGAAAGTCAAGGGAATTTGTTGAGAATTGTTAATATGGAGCATAAAAAAAGTTTATTAGTAGGCTGTATAAATAATATAAAACATTCTGATACAAATATTTAATTAAATGTTCATAAATATCTGCATCAACAGATGAGTTGAAGGTGTTTCTTCATCTTTAAGGTTTCGTTTGAAAAATTGAATGAAAACTCTCATCATTGGTCGTTTAATCAATTTAATCTCAGTACATTCTGTGTACTTTTAATGACCTATCACAAACAACCTATTAGGCAATGACGTTATAATTCAGCAATCAGCTGGTTTACCTTTCAAACACACAGGTAAAAAAAACTAAAAAAATAGTGAAAAACTCAATTTCCGAATCGCGGAAGAGCGAGTTAATTGACTTGTCCTGGCAGCAACTTGTCCCCCCCCATTTTATTCTTTACTCAGCCGCCCACCATTTGCATGCTTATCTCATTAGCTACCAAACAAGTTCATTTGCCAGTCTGCCAGGACGCACGTCTCCGGTCGCTGTTTGCTGTTGCTGGGGCTTGGCTGTCAGTTGGCCCATTGCTTGCCACTTACAGGCTGCAACATTTGCATGCAAATGTCGCCAGCGCGGCAATGTCCTTTTAACTCTTGACTGCTCTCGCTGCTGAACTAAGTTCTTTGGTCCTCTTCTTGTTTTTTTTATTTGTAACATTTTTTTTCATCGTTTTTGGCTTGGAAAGTTTGCTGCACTTGACACATTTGTAAATATTTGTAAAAGGCGCAATGTTTAGCTTTGGCCAATGGCACCTCGCTTATACGCAACGCTATGCGGCAAATAAAACTAAACAAATAACGTGCGGAACGGCAACAGCTGCTGCTGCTCATTCATAATGGCCGCTGGTCTTTAGTCACCTGTTAATATGCAGGCCAAAGGGCAGGCATTGAAATTCTTTTTTAAGAACTAGCACCTGCCACATGCACCACTTTAAACACTAAAAGCAATGAAAACAACCAACCCATGGATGGCAGCACTTCGCCGGCGGCCTTTTGTATTGCATGAAGCTGTGAACTGTGTGGGGGGAAAGGCTGGAGTCGTGACGTGAAGCGGAAATTATGTAAATTTAAGTGTTTTTTCCGCTGCATATTTTTGCGTTTTGTTTTTAGTGCCGCGCAGTTTTGCTCATGGCACTGGAAAACATGATGAGCAAGCGGCCAAAGGATAACAGCGGCAGCAGCCGAGTCAGGACCGAACGCCAACAAAAGCTACAAGCAATTTTAGACCAGAACAAATAAGCCATAAACTTGGCTTTTTCATCTGCAAGAAGCATGATTGCATTACTTTTTGAGGTTGAAGCATTACAAAAAGTTTTGGTAATTGTTTTGCAAGTTTATTTTAAAGATAAAACAGTTAAAAAGTAAAATCAGAGAGCCAAAAAGTGTATAGAACAAATTACAATTTCACTATATATAAATAGGGTTGCTCTATCGATGTTAAAAAACTATTATTAAACTATCGATACACATTTTGGTTTCAACTATCGGTTATCGAAATTATGAAATCCTATTTGAGAATTAAAGTTGAACTTTTCCTATGCAGCCAGAATGCAACGTGACCAAAAGCACAATCGAACATTTTCCATAACTCTTAACGTTGAGCGCCAGCCCGACATTTGTGCGCCCTAAAGTAATCCCAACCGCAAAATATATTTACTTCAATTTATAATTCATCCAATGAAGCAGCAGCAGCAGCAGCAGCGGCAACTGCAGCACCGCTTAGCCCTGGCATACACCCAGCGTATGTGCAGTTCAAAAGATACTCAACGTTGCAGCGCTCATTGTTTTCGATTGCTCAATGCTCCGAGTTTTTAATGGGCATACACGGCGCTCAACTGGGGCATACAAATGCTGTGAAATTTCTCAAGCCGGACACCAGCAACCGAATGGACTGCAATTTAGCCGGCCATTTGGTATTTGTAGAGACAATTCAATGGCTTGCTTTATGTGCTGGCAGTTACTCAGGTGATTGCAAATCGTTTATCCTGTGGAGGTTTCCCGTTTTGTAAGTTCTGACATAATGGTGGTGAACGAGATAAATTTATAATTTTTTAGTCAGTTGCCGTCTTGCTTTTTTTTTTCGACGTGCTTTGTAAGCTGCAGAAAGTAATTTGAAAATGCAACCTATGATTAAAATAATCTCTCTGGCTTAACAGCACTTACAGTTATAGTTTACACCTCAAAAGAAAAATTCATGATTTTTCTGTATTTTTTTTTTTTCCTCCTCCCCCTTCTGCTATAGCTATTAAAAGTGATTTAACATGCAATTCACAGTTGCTGCGCTGTTGC
The DNA here is from genome assembly GCA_004143765.1 of Drosophila melanica. Taxonomy (NCBI): domain Eukaryota; kingdom Metazoa; phylum Arthropoda; class Insecta; order Diptera; family Drosophilidae; genus Drosophila; species Drosophila melanica. The sequence continues at coordinate 7,859 of SCDT01003430.1, forward strand.
TTCGTGCAGATCTTAATCTGGGATTCAGTGAGCTTTTGAATTTTTACGCTGCACAGCGTCAGAAGCAGCAGCTTGAAGCAGCGACAGACACTTGCTGCCTCTTTTTGTCAGCTGTCACAATTTCAAAGTAAACTAATTAGGGCAGGAGGGTGCCAAAGGCAGCACTCGAGTTTGTAATAAAATATTTTTAAAGACTTGGCTTTAAATTAAACAATTCCTTTCCATTATTTCAATTGACATTCAATGGCTCTTGAACTTGTGTGGCTTAAAAATAGCATGTAAGAAATTGTTTCTGGCATTTGAATATTTCATGACATGTATTAGTTTACGTGCCACCGACACATGACTCGCAACTGCCAACCAACCCAGTCAATGACTCGAAATGTTTTGAAATTCAAGAAACATGTCAAGCCGGAAAAACTCAATTTGCCTAAGCAAATAAGCGGCAAGCGTATCTGTCTTTAATTTGTTAGAAAATTTATTTAATAAACGATTCAGTTGTGGCTAACAAGGCACAATTTGAGAGCTGTAAGAAGGAGGGAAAATGTCAAGGAACTCTTAGAGACATCAAAATTAGGATAACGGAGATGCGTCAACTTTTTCCCTAATCACGTGTCTCAAATACGCAGACGTCAGCAACATTCAATAAATTGACAACAGTCCTCGTCCAAGCTTGCTGGTAAAAAACATTTCAAATATCACTTAATGAAATTAAAATAAAATGATTTTTGTGTAATTAGCTTAATTATAAATAGTTTTTACAAATTATTTTGCAAGCGTTAAACTTTTTGTATTATTCGTTATGCTTTGACATCGTTGCGTAACAAAAATTGTTTTAATATTGTTTTTCATAGTTTCTATAACGATTCCCCACAGACATTATTTATGTGCATTGCTGCACTTCACCAACACCAACACATACAAACACGCATAAACAATTCTAATCGCTCTAGCGACCGTCAATCAACATAAATTGCACAAAAACTGTTCAAATTGTCACTCATAAAAGTTGCACGATGAAAATTACGTATACGCATCGCGTACATTTATTGTCCATTTGTATGATAATTTCGTGTGCATGTCCATTTCGAGTGCTGTCGAAAGTTTTTGTGCTCTACTCATAACTGACAACTGACAAAATTAATTTTGCTACACCGGCGCCAACATCCCCTTCGCCCATCAATAAACGGCCCACACCCACAACAGTGCGTCAAACATTGTGAACTTTTGTGTGGCAACTTATTTGCTGGCTTTTACCTGCAATTAGACGCAATTAAAATCGCAAAATGTAATTTATTTTAATTGCTGTTTCAAACAAGTTTTTGGCCAAAGCCTCAAAACTGTACAGGCTTGTGTAGGGTGGGTAGTTGTGTTGAGTGTCTGCATGTTTAGATAAAGTTCGTTCAAGTGCTTTCAAAATAATAAAATTATGCACGCAATTTTGAATGTGAATTTGATGAAATTATAAAGTTTTGCCGATCCGGTCCGGTCCAAGTGCAAACGGCAAACGGCTCAAAAGGCCAAGCACTTGAGTGCGGGACAACCGTGCGTATACATCACAATAGCTAAGCTGCCAAATCATTGCCAAATCTTAAACAGATTTGCAGCTTAAGTTCCTTAATCAAGCCCATAAAAACAACTAATTAAATTTGGCTTCAACGCTGCCAGTCAACATTTAGCAGGAAGTTTCACTTAACCCTCATAAAAAGCAATTCCTTTTGGGCCTTTAGGCGTGTGCTTAGCGGTGTATATGTGTGTGTGTGTGTGTGTGTGTGCTTGTGCGTGTGGTGGTGTGAAATGCCTTACCACAAAGGCGCACAAGAACTTGAGCGGGTTTGTGAGCTCATTAGCGGGTTTATCTATTAAGTAGCAAGTGGCAAGATACTCAACAACTTGTTGAGCTTAGACAGACAGTTGACTGAAATTCACATGGTTGCTTATTAAAAAGAGCCACCCGATAAGCAGGCATTTAACAAAAACAATTGAACATGCTCAGACTTGTTTAACCAATAAGCATTACAAATCACTTGCTCAGCGCTCAGGGCACAATTGAGTGCGTGTTTATTGGGCTGAAGTGCGACAAATATAACGCATTAAGTTAACATTATTGCCAAACAATTTCACTCTAATCGTGTTTATTTGTGTTATTTGTTGTTGTCATTTCAACCACCCCCNCCCCCCCCCCCCCCACTCTGACACACACATACACACACACACACGCTCACCCAAACACCAGCAGAGCTGTGGGAAACGATTCGCTTTGGTTGCTTCCTACACATAACTCACATCCGCTTCGCATTTTTGTGGAATTTTCTTTTTGTTGTTGCCGCTGTTGTTGTCGACGCCGCCAATTGACGTTTCGGAAACAACAACCACCAACACGGGTAGGGGGAAATTTATGTGTAATATAATGCTTTCCTTTGACACCGCCCGGAACCACCCCGCAAACTCGTAGTGGCATCCTCTCCAAAATTCAGTTTAGCAGTGAAAATATTTGCACGGCGGAATATCCGCATCTCATTGAGTTAAGCAAACAAAATCAAATTCGGCTAAGATTTGTCGCACCCTTATACTATGGGGAATGCAGTGGTAAATTATCCTGCGAGGCTATAGGCGCATGTTATCCTAATTTGTGTTTCACTTAACACACATGTAATTGAGTGTTGCTGCGGTTCTGTTATGCTGTGCTGTTGTTGTGATGTGATTGTCACTGGGGAAGGCTTCGGCGCCTAATTTCTGAAGTGCTTTAACACGTTACAAAGCACTTTACTAGATTTGTCCAAATGGCTTATAGATACCCTCTACCCCAGTTTAAAGGATTTTGATTCCATCAACTCCAATCATTTGAATACATTTTTCGACTACTTTATACAGGGTATCCACTGTGGCTTTTTAAGCACATACATTAAATTTTAATTATAATTGAAAGCAATAAATACATATTGAGTTACATGCATATTACAATTTTTGATATATATTCGGTAATAAGTCAAGTTCTGTGATGAGACTTTTTGAAATTGTTTGCCATTAGCAAATAATGTAATTGATATGATTTGATGAGCTTTGCGCTAAAGCATGCACATCAATTTCGCTAATGTGAAAATTTGCGTTTAATTTTCAAATCTGACAAACGACTGCATAACCAGACGAAAACAATCCAATCAATTGTAAATCTGAGTTTAACATTTTCAACATTATTTAAGCTGATGATATAAAATGTTGAACATGCATGACAACAGCAAATAATGCACATAACACATACACACACACACACACACACAATCATACACACGAACACATACAAACACACACACACGTGCACATAACTGGGCAGCTGTTACTTATTTAATATAGTATGTGTGTCTGTATTTAAATATGATTGCAAATGCGGGCAAGAGTGGTAAATATTTGATGTTTGTTTTGGGCACGCTGTGTGCGAAGGACCACTTACAGTGATCTACCATAAAATATGCCAAAGTTTTGTTTTATTTGCCAACATACCACATAGCATTGTACATTTTATTTCACAACCTATAAAATTGTTCGAAAAGTATGTCGCAAACACCACATTCGAGATACTTTAAACCAAAGGCACGAAATCTTTTAAGCTCTGTCCAGCTCCAGCAACAGCAACAGCTCTTGCGGCCAGTCCTTGCAGATTTATGGGCTGGGGTCACAAAAAACAAAGAGACGCCCCCCCGCAAGTTAAGCTCGGGGTTAACACACCACGAAACAGATACCTACAAGTCCGCAAACACATTTACATTCAATAAACAGGAGTTATTCAACAAAATGCGAACAACTTTCGTTTGTTGCTTTAATCAAAATTAGTAAGGAAACACACAGGAAAACTTAAAATGTGATCACATTTTCTATTAACAATTTATTTAGAGAACACACCCTGAGCCGAAACCGGTTTGGGCTTGGCAATAATTTTAAAACAGGGTATTTTAATCAAGGGTCTGTAAAAGACATTTGCATTTATAATTATTTAGGCAGGCGTTTCCCGTACAACCCTATTCAATTATGTTGAACTTTGTTAGCTTGCAATTGCTGTGGGCGTGTCAAATCGCAACACTTGCTGAGCTGTCTCATTGCTTTTGGGTGATTTAGTGGCGTTGTTTTCGCTGTTCCTAGCGGAGCCACATTTTGTAGCATAATTTTAGACGTTGGCCGGAAGTTGTACACAATGCGCTGCACCTTTCTTTCGCTTGGTTTTTGTTTCTGCCGTTTTTTGCCCCGGGTCAGTTTTGTGTGCCACGCCTATTTATGTGCTTTTAACGTGGGCGTGAATATTAATGACTCATATTTTGCAAAGTTTGGGGCGTTTCATGTTGATTTTATTTGTGGTCGCGGTCGAGCCCCACGGTTTTTAGCCGTATAATTATTTTGCGGGTGTGTGTGTGTTAGTGTGTGTTTTTTGGCTTGGCATGGGAATTTATGGTCTACGGCTTTGCGTGCTGTGCGGGCATAGCTCTCCGGCTCGATGTTGCCGGCAAGTTTTATGTCTTAGCTTGTTTTACTTTTCAATTGCCAAGTTTTGTGCGCACTGCAAAACTGTTTAACATGCGGCGCACGACGAGACAGCGGGTGAGAGGGGGAGGAGGTGCAGCACAAAGGCTGTCAGCGTATATTGTATATATATTTAAGCTGCTGTTTTTCTAGAACCACAAATACATACACACACACACACACACACACACACACTTATATACAGCCATCGACTAGATTAAAGTGTTAATATTTAATGTGCGCGTCGCTTTGAATTATTTTTCTAGCTTTCTTTCTCTCATTTCATTCTGTCTGTCTGTTTATCCGCGTGTCAATTTCAATGTTTTTTCGATATTATTAGAATTTGCTGGCTGTAAAGCATTCAACACTTGCCAATGTATGTTGATTAATGCCAGTCAGCAGCCGCGACGCATGCATTAGGTTAACAAGTTTTTACAGTTAGTTCAATGTTGCATGCCACTCTCTGCTGTGGCTGCTTGTTGCTGTTGCTGCAACTGTCTGCGAACATTAGCAAGCGCTTCAGACGCCAACTTCAAAAACTTTTGTGACGCGCAGAAAGTTAGTAACTGTAAAAAAAAAAAAAAAAAATAAAGAAAACACAGAGCAAAATCTCAGCTGCCGACATTTGAGAAATCAATTACCGCACGCAACGCGTTAAATACCTGCCCCGCCCTGCCGCCCCCGAATAGCAAGCCTTGTTTGGCGCTGATAAGCCACAACGACAATTGACCGACATTTTATTTAATGTCGCCGTTCATTAGGCAGCCACAGAACGCATCAAACGCGTCCAACTTGAGGGAGCAGCCAACCGCAGAGCCATTTAGTTGGCGCAAGTGCCGTAAACAACAGGGTAAACAGCGGATGTGCCACCAGTTCCTCCAGGCTGCAGCCACAAAATTAGAAGCTGTCTGGTGCGGCTGGTGCTGGGGCAACCACCTCCTGGCCTGATCATGTGTTTCTATCTTAATCTGATAAGTACGTGTGGCGACTGCCGCGCTGGCTGGACGTTGTTTGTGCTCTGTTTAAAGTTCCTGCTACCGGTTGTTGCCTCTGTTATTGATGACTTGCCCCTTGTTGTTGCACGCTTCCGCTGGCTGGCAAGTGCAGGGATTTTCCGCTGCTTTGCCAGATAGCACAGCCAGTTCTCTGCTTTCCTGCGCTTTAAACAATGTTCGCCTGCCTCCCTTTGCCTTTAGACCGCATTTCACTTACTAACTACAACAAATTGCGCTTACTTTGCTTTGCAATAATGTTTACACTGGTAGGAAACACAAAATCGATAAACATAATCGATTTAAAAGCTGGGCATAGTTTGGGCATAGTTTTCAGTAATTTTAATAATGTCTAATCATTCGAAATGGTCAAGAAAAGTTGCAAATAATAGCATTATAAAGTGATGTTTTTGAAAGCTGTTTTTAGATTTAAATTTAGTCAGTATTTTTTAGAATCAATAGTGAGGCAATATTGTATATAGAGAAAATGACCCATGCCAATCAATATACATTTCGTGCTGTGCCGCTTTTATTTAAGCCAATTTGAACGCATATTTAATGGATGTTGAGCGAAAATAAAAAGAATATATTCACAAATTTCCTTTTAAATTCGTTATATTACGTTGAGTAAGTGCAGTATAAAGTAGTTAATTAAGTAAAAAAATAATAATTATGCATGAATTTCCTGTAAACAACTGAATACACACGTCAAAAAGCTTTATACATCTGACAAAGGGAGTCATTATAACGCATTTATGTGTGTTTACATAAATACAATCTGAACTCAACAAATAGTTTTTACATTGCATTCGAAAATTGATTTGCTAATCATCGATATATCGATAAAACAAAATTATCAAGTTAAAATTAAAGACCACATATTCTCTGGCATCTGATTTTAAGATTCATTCAGTTTAATATAGTTATATATAGAATATATATATAAATTTTGAATTTAATTAACCATGCCATGCCACAGTGGGGATGTATAAAGCGAATATAAAATTGAAATATCGCCGTGTATGTAAGCAATTCCAATGTCCTGTGGTGTTTAATATGTTTGTCTGTTTGTCTTTAGCATTTTCCACTTTTGCGACACCAACTGCAGCAAAAGTTTGCGAAGGAAAAGAGAAATGGGGACAGCTACTTGAGTCTGGCTTGGTGTGTCAGAGACAGTTACAATCGAGTCGGCTCAAAGGCTTCTTAAAGAAATGAAAATGATATTTGCCGTTGCCTTTGCACACGTGCAACTTGGGACAGTTGCTTAAGAAATTTAAACTGGAAATTTTGATAAGAAAAACTTTACTGCGAGCGAAGTTTTCTTACATTTGGTTAAGCCTTTCAGTTTGAGCACACAACAAATTTGATTTATGTGCTAAGCCAGCAATTTCAGTTACTCTTTGCAGGAGTCTATTGACCCAAGGCATATTTCTCACTTGCTCCTGCTGACAACCATTAGACAAGCAGCTTACTCCACCTCACTTTACCGCTCACCTTGTCAGTTTTAATGGTAAAACTTTTTCACTTAACCTTCACTGCTGAATTGATTTCTTTCACTCTTAACGACTTTTTGCTTGAGTAATGACTTTGCATGCGTCTTTGCCATATGATGAGTTATGTATGCATATGAATAAAACTGTTTGTGTGTGTGTGTGTGTGTGTGCTTGTGCTAGGGGGGTAGTAACATATGAAGTCTGTTGCACATCTGTGTCTGAACTTGGGGCTAAACTGGCTGGCTTCATGAACTTCTTGCAAGTTTCGACTTTTCGTATTTACAGTTTCAAAACTGAAAGTCAAAAGTGTTAGTGACAAATTACGTAATGCGTTTGGCATATTTCAAAGTTTCATAACTTGTTAAGCAATATATTAACAAGTGGAAGCTTTGATATGAGGGCCAGTTATTTATACTCTGTACTTTTATTATCATGTTGTAAATGACAAATGCAATAAATGCATTGAATAATCACACAAATTCATTTAAAATAGATTTTATTTGTAAGAGTATTGACTACTCAACTCCTTTTCAGACCAACTTGTTGATGTATACCAATATGAATGGTTTAGATGTTGTTTAAACAGAAAGTTAATCAAAATGTTGTGTTACTGCTTACATATCGCTCCTAACAAGGCACAAACTACAATTCAATGTTTATAGACGAATTGTTTTGTTGCTGAACCAACAATGGTCTGTGTTATTCAATATGCTGGCACAATGCTTGGTTATTTGACTGGGCTCTATGAGGCGAAATCATTGTTTTAAATTCAATAAGGTCTTGCTGGCTTACATCTGATTTATATTAAAATCATAAGAAGGTAAATCATTGAAATTATGAAAGGAGCCGTCGGTTGTTTGTTGTTGTTTCAACAAGCCAGAGTAATCGGCTGTAGCAAAAGCTGAAAATTGGATCAGATTTTAACTTAAATTAAAGCCGCCATGAGCTGATTAAGCTGATGAATGTTGCTTTCTCTTAACTTGCTGCCAGTCATATAGAGTGCATACATCAGTAAACAACGGGCAGCATCATTTACATATATGTAAAACATGTCGGAAAGAAGTTTAAGCCGTCAATTGCTTGCCAGGTGCAGCTACATTCATTTTGTTAATGAATTGCCATCGGAAGGCTGAGAGGGGAAACGCGTGTGGGAAAGGCAAAAGGTAAACAATAATTCATCGGAATTGCAAGCCATAAAAAGCATCAACAGAAGCAGAAGACGCAGCCAAAAGCAGGTTCGCATATTAATTAATATTGCGCATACGCAGCGTCTGCCCAGCGTAATCCATAGCTTTAAAATCTTTACATATGAGTTTATGTACACATGCAGTCATCCCATATATCCATGCACACATACACATATATATATATATATATATATCGCGAATAAACCACACATTTTTTATATATCTCCCCGTCTGGGCAGCTGCTCCATGCGACTTGGTCAGCGATAAATCTTTTACGCGCTGATTTCACATATGCGTCGAACCTTTTGGCCAAATTTAGATTTATTTCATTGCAAATATATTTGAGGCAGGCAGAAACTTTTGACATATTTCAGACAGGCGAAAGACAAATGTGTTTATAATGTAAATAAATCTATAGAAATTATATGATTTATAATTTGATGCATTTTAAAGCCTAGCTTATAATTTTAGGTTTGTTTTATTGCTCTTAAATTTGAAAAGGACATCACAAAAGCGAAAGCCTGGCTATATTTAAATGTCAACTGTAGAATCTCTTGTTGCTCTTATCTTTATTGTCAGATAAATTCATACAAAATATTTTAAAAAATAATTTTTGTTTAGGTCAGATAATAAATCATTGCAGACCATGGCAGACTTTTAGCCACAAATTCAAAAACAAGTAACTTGTAGCAACAACAAATGTAAGTAAACTAAAAAACAAGTGAATGCTCAAAACAAAAAAGAACTATCTATAGAAATTACCAAAAGCTTCAACAAAAACAACTAATAAACAACAACTGTAAACTGGAAAT
>SCDT01003433.1:0-10298 GCA_004143765.1 Drosophila melanica
TGGGGTTGGGGCGTATGTTTAGCTGCTGATGTCTTTGCCATGGGCAACACTTAATTATGTTCATTATTTTCATGGCACGCGGTTGCCGCTCCTCGCCCCTCGCCCCGCCGTCGCTCTCAGCGCTCTCTTCAATTTTAAAAACGCCATCGACTTGTTTTGACATCCTTCCTTGTGCTTTCCTCCTTGCGATTGTGTGTGTGTGTTTCGCTTTATTCTTCTTCTTCTTTTTAATATAGCTAGCTGCTTATTTAAATTGAATTTTATGTGGCACACTTTTTGGTGACTTTTTGTTCGCGTATACCCATTGAAAGTATCTTAAAAGGGGTATGTTGAATATAGCTACTCTTATATCACAAATTCGTTATTACTTGTTCGATAAATATCGATTTTAAACCTAGTTGTGTTGGGATTAATGTCTATGCAATTGAGTGCTGATTACGGGGCATCTGCTAGTCGAACATTATCAGCTAAGCGTTGCTTTTGTTTTTGCCTGCGTCGCATTCTTGATTAATCAAGTTGCTTGGGCTATTTGCCAACGGACTAAATGAAATATTTGCCGCTGTTTTGCTTGACTCGTGTTTACCTGGCCGCCCCCCACTCCACCTCACCACTCGCCCACGCCACTGGTCGCTTGGTATTTATCATGGCTGGCCACGCCCACACGCCCATCGTCAGTTTGCAGCCATTACAAATCGATTTATCTTGCGTCCTTTTCCACTGGCCGAAAACTTATGGCTCTATTAAGCGAAACTCTGCTCGAACAAGGTCATCAACGTCATTTTCATCATCATCCTTATCACCATCATCGTTGCTCCCATCTGCCGCTCTTCTAGCTCCTCTCAATGTCCTGTTTAAGTCTGATTTTTAAGCTACTTGGCCAATTAAAGTCAAATGAGTTTTTGCGCTCTCAGCCTTATTGTTTTGGGTCTCTTGCCCTCCCGTATTTATGACTCGGCTTTAAGCTGCTCAGACTTGACTTGCAGCCTCCGTCCTCTCGTTCTCTCTTTCTGCTTAGTGCACCAATAGCTCATTAATTTATTAAAATACAACATTTACGCTTTCTCTTTGCTTGGCTTAAGTCTGCCTTTAAGCTACTTGGCCAGTTAAAGCCAGCTGAGCTTTCATTCTTTTTTTTGCGAAATTTTAAGCTCTTGTTTAAATTGCTCTCTTGGGTCAAAGCACGCTCTCTTCCTCTCTTCTTGGGCGAGTTGAAGTCAGCTGAGTTCTTTGTTTTTACTTGAACTGTCGGCTTTAAGCTGTTTTTATATGAATTAATTAAGGCGCGTTTTATCTGAGCTTTAAGATACTTGATCTGAGTGAAAGCTCATTAAAGCACTTTTGTTGATTTTTAATAAACCTTTTTTTTTTAAAAAAAACAAGTTTAAACTATTTATTAATAAACAATGCCTCCCTCTTCTTTTCAGAAATAAACGAAAGGTGCAAAATTTGCTGCCCTGCAAAACGCCCACACGCGGCGCCCTCAGCGGTGCGTTGCCTCTGGGCGGCAATGGTGGTGCGCACAGTGGTCAGCATCACCATCATGCCATGTACGAGGATCCCGATGCACATTTGGGTCACCATCGGCCGCTGGTGATGCGGCATCATCAATATCAGCACTCGCATCATCAGCATCCGCATCATCATCATCATCATCACTATCAGCAGCATCCGCATGCAGAGGTTAGTATTTTACCCCATATTCCTGACACCCCACAACCCTTAATGTCCTTTTGTTTAATTGTCGTGCAGGAAGTTTTTGTTTTCTGGTTCTTTTTTTCAGTTTTTTTGGTGGGCTGCTGTCAGTTCTTGTTTAGTTTCGGGCTGGGGGCTAACATTACGACAATTGCTGTCAAAACATTGCACTGTCATTGTCAACTTGTCATACACACGCACACACACACACACACGCACGCACCTCAATTCAATTGTCAAAAGTGTGTGTAAAATGAGACCGCATTTCCTTAGTGCCTGCTTTTATCCTTTATTCATTCATTGATGCTCCATTTATTTATGTGGCCGCTTCTTGTGCTCAATTTACAATTGAACTTGACAGCCAGCACATATCATATTGTTATTTATATATACTACAGGATATATGTATATATAAATATATATTTATGAGCTGGCATTATCTGTTTCGCCTTTCGGCTTAATTTGTGTGCCTTTTGTGCCATTTTTACGACTCTCGACGCCTTGGCTTGAGGGGGAGGAAGTGTGTCCTTTTCTTTTTTACTTTTTGCTTTTTTATATCATTCATATTCCTTGATGCCGCTTTATGGTCCATTTTCGTGCCTCCTCCTGTATGTGTGTGTGTGTGTGTGTGTGCTAAAAATGAAATGCGTGTTTATTTTATTGTCTGATAAACAGCTCCTTTTGCCCGTGGGATATCTTGGTTAGCTTCTGCTGGCAGCCTTGCAAATCCTTGACTCAAATCTGGCCCAAACACTTGCCATTTATTCCACTTCCCATTTCGCTTTTTAATTGCATCAAATAATTTCTCCTAGTTCTGCAACTAAGGTCATTTTATTATAATTTTCTTTTAAAGCATTTTATTTGCACGTGCTTTAATTCTCCTTAAACGTTGCATTCGTTCTACTTCGTCCTGTTTCGTCCTTCTTTGTCCTGTTTACGTTGTGCATATTTATTATTCATTTCTTGCGGCGTTTCTTTTTTGCCTTTCGACTTTGGTCGGCTTTGCGTTGTTTCAACAACTGCTTACGGTTTCCGTAACATTCTGCCAAGATACCCTGTAAAAGCACGACTCAACGGAGGCATTAACACATTGACGACGCGTTTGGCAACTCGAATTATAAACTATTGCTATGATATTGAAATTAGCTTATGTTTAACCCTATAAAATTGGGCTTATGATAATCTTTATCTTTATCTTTAACTTGAGTCAATTGCAAAGCAAATCCGTTTTAAGTGGTATTAATGTCACTGTATACCCTGTCAAAAGTTATATGCTACTCAAAGCTGCAACATTTACAATTAAAAATATATAGGGTATATTAACTTTTTCTTACAAAACTTGCCTCAGTTAGTTTCCGCACATTCTACAGGGTATTGGTCAGTCGCGCTTGCCTTTTAGCCGTATCTTCGGCTTACGTTTTATCCTGACACATTTCACATTGTCTTAAAGTTTTGCCCGCGGCTTTGTGAAATCGCTTAACACAATTCACTAACTCTCTCTTTCTCTCTCTCTTTTCGTTTCTCTCTGGAACAGCTGCTGCAGGGCAAAAGCATACACTATCCGAGCGGTTATCCGATGACACGTTCGCCTCCATTCCTGGTCAGCTCCTCGCCCGGCCCGGATCCGTATCGCTCCAACGACAACGTCTACGAGGAACTGGGCCCCGGTCGCGTGGACTCCGACGGCGAATCGGAGCCGCCGCTGCATTCGGACGACGATTTCGCCGAGGACGAGCTATCGCTGCCGGGCGAGTGCAGCTTCCACAAGGAGGCCAACGGCGGCACAGCCGCGTCGGGCGCTGCGCCCGCGGGCACGCCCTATCACGAGCGCGCCGTTATTGCCGCTCCCCTCGTTGCGCCGGGCAACAGCAGCAGCAGCAGCAGCAGCGGCGCCGTTGCAGTCGCCGCCACGCAGGCGCCGCCGCCGCAGGAGCGGCACAGCGTGCTCAGCTCGGGTTCCTCGACGGCGCAGGATGTCTCCATGGCCAGCGCATCGACCAGCAGCAACAGCAACGGCAACGGCAACAACAACAATGAGCTGGCTAGCGGCGGTCCGCTGCGACGCACGCCGCGCAGCCGCCAGCAGCGCGCCCAGGACGAGCTGAACAACAGCAGCTCAACGGCGGAGATTGCCGACCTGGCGCCGCTCTACGATAACCGCAGCAACATGATGTCCCTCGGCTATTTGGCGCGCTCGACGGCGCCCCAGTTCTACAACACGCTCGAGCACGAGGTGGAGCGCCGCAATCGGCTCAACGCGCAGCTCAGCCAGGCGCCGGCGCCGCCGCTGGCGACCATCTATCGGGAGCGCATTCGCTATCCGAGCGTGCAGCAGTATGCGCCGAACAGCGCCAACGGCCTGCTGGCGGCCACGATGCGGGCGCGCACCCAGCCCCGGCTGGTGGACAGACGCCTGGCGGCGCACCAGCATCAGCTGCAGCATCATCGCATCCATGCAGCGCCGCTGGCATCGGAGCCCGCCTACGGCTATGCGGAGCCCCTGTACAATGCTAACTATTATTACGATAGCGCCGGGGCGGGTGCGGGTGCGGGAGCGCGTCCGTATGCCGCCACACTGCTGCCCAGCTCGACGACGGCGGCGGACTATCGGCAACCGTACGGCGACTCGAGCTTCGGCTCCGATTCCGGTTACAGCCACCACACGCCGGCCAGCTCGATTGGTCGCCAGGACTACGATCTGGCGGAGCCGCAGCAGCTGCAGCCGAAGCCCAGCAAGCTGAGCGCCGCTTTGAGCTTCGGCTGGCACAGGAACAGAAAAATGCCCGTCGCCTCCATCAGCAGCAGCAGCAACGAGGCGACCAGTCCCAACAACAACAGTAGCGCCTGCTCCACAGTCACCTCGCAGCTGGACAATAACAATGCGGCGAGTCTCTCCCCGGCGTAGATCCAAAGGTATTTCCCGACTGCAGACGTGTGTATATAAAAGCAGAGCCGAAAAATCAGAGTAAGAGAGAGAGAGAAACTCGCTTTCTCTTGATAAATGTGTGTGTACAGCTAGTTTGTAGATGTTAATTATTAAGTTCCTGTATTCGCTATAACTAAGTGTAGAACAACTTTCTCTTCGCTGCGTGTACATCGTAAAAGCAATAGACATATGTTATAGATATGCCCAAGTTAGGAACCCCACCCCAATCCTATCTATATGTACATACATATATCCTAATTGGGGGCTGCCATAAGTTAAAAGTCAGCTTAACTTTAGTGTTGTAACTTTTAGAAAATGCAAAGAACTTATAGCGCCTAAGTGTTTTTCCAATGTGATTGCCAAATTCTACAATATAATAATGATGAATATAACTATAAACAATTTAATTTATAACGTAAATTATTAAGAATTAACTTTTTAGTGTCCAACCTTATGTATGTAATTTTAACTGAATTTTCTTAAGCTTTTGTTTGTTATTTTAGTTTTTAAGCAAAACAACAAAACGACAAAAAACGAACGAAAAACAAAACTGAAAAAAAATATATATATACCAAAATATTAAAAAAAAACACAAAATTTAAACACAATTGGCTTTTTGATTTTCAGTTTTTCGCAAATTTTACGCTTGAGTTGATCAAATTTGAGTTTTTGTTTCAAGCATACTTTAGCAGAGGCTCCTTCGGAATAGTTTAGATGGAATCTCTACAATTTCGAATCGCTTATTTCTCATTTAAATCTTATTTATTTTAAAACAATTTTCAGATTTTTACCAAACTTCTTTGACACTTTCGGACAAATTATAAATATGTTGCCTACTTTTAAGCGTTGCGTTCTTACATAACAGAATGTGTGGGTACTTTACAGCGATGGTTAAATGTTAACAGCGTGTTCCAAAATGTTATGTCTTAGGCCAGCCGCTTCATTGCCTTTATGATTTATTTAATTACTTTAAATTTATTTTCTGCGCTTATACTTTTCTTACAGCTAAGAAAATGCATTTACTGTAGCCTTTGCTTTCTAAAAGGCTCCCATAAGACTGTTTAAGTATTAAAACAAAACGTAAAACCAAATATAATAAATACAAATAAAAAACAACATATTTTACTTAATGCCAAACACAATAAACTGTATTATATAAATTAACATAGTTGATAGCGCTTGTAAGCTACGTGAAACTAAACACCCATTAGGTATATCGAGTGAAGACGCAGTAACTAAAAGTGAGGGGCTACCCCTAATGTTAATGGCCCCTCCAAATTGAAACACTTGCTAGGTTGTATCAGAAATGTATATAGTATGCGATTAATCCCTGATTAATTCTCTAAGAAAGTTCATAGTTCTCCCTGCTCCCTCTCCGCCCCCGAATTAGCTTAGGACATGCTACGGAACTGTACGAATGCGAATGTTAAAAATTTCATATACTATGAGCACAATGCAATGTATCCTATAATTAGTAGTTTATACACATATATATATATATATATGTATATATAAATATATATATATACATGTATATACAAAATATAACTAGAACTTGAACCCAACTATGCTGTATATAGACATTTCTTTAAATCATAAAACTAAGCGTTAAGATTGGTAGCATTTAGCGTTAAACACTACATCTCAAATCCCCTCATTTCCCTCTAACCCAATATGCCATAAACTATGCTTTAGTAACAGTTCAAGTCGTTGTGATTTTTGGATATAATACATACTGAATACCCCTAATTAACAAATCAAAAAAAAAAAAACAATGAGCTAAAGCTTAAAAGTTGAAATATTGAAAATTATGCAGAAGCACAATCATTGAACGAGTGACAAAAATATGGTAATAAAGAAACATAACAAATTCGAGCAGCCAGACAGCCCTATACAAACATATATACGTATATATACATGTAACTGTTTGTTTTGATTTCTGCTTTGAACTTTTCCTGCGTTTTAAGTTGAGTTATTTGAATATTACATATCAATTTTGGAATTTTGGGCTACGTGCCCGCATTTATGTAATATAGCACACCTGGTTTCCGATACTATCAATATCAGTACAAAAAAAAAAAAAAAAATAAAAAAACATAAGAAAAATTAAACAAAAAACTTTACTGTTTTACTGTGCGTAATTTAACCAATCATTGAACTCAAAACTCGAACGTTTATCAACATCTTCTGTACATATGACAAGTCAATAATAACTCGTAAAGCAAATTACGGTAGTTCTTCCAGAAAACAAAAATGAAATATAATAATTACTCTACTGTTAATCGATAACTTCTGAGACACTTATGTTAACCTTAAACAAAAACTAACCACTTGTAAATAAATTTGTTTTCCGTGAGTTTCTGTTTCTATGAGAACTTTGACAGCATATCAGCATTGGGTCTAAACAAGATCCGAAGTATACCGAAACTAATTTTTGTATAACTAAAATAAAAAGAAACTATGGTATGGAGGTATTGTATTCTAACTATTCTTTTATGAAAACGCAAAACGATTTAATCGAATTTATAATGTTAAACGCCAGTTAATCGTACATTAATATCAATTAAATTAAATGATTAGCAATTATGCCCAAACATAGTTAGTTTATAAATTTTTTGTAAAACCAATTAACAATTAGTTCTTTTCTCTATAAGCAGATATGGATAATAATTAAAATCAAATTATGAATACAAAATAAAAGGAATGCGTTCAATTTTCTCATCACATCAAAATTGCCACAATAAAAAACGCAGATCGTTTGCTGGCCGCTGTTAATAACATAATGTAAACTGGAGCTGCTCGAGTGAGAGGAGCACAGCAGGCGAACAGGAAGCTGACAACAGGCGTAAATCTGCAGTAAATTAAATATGTGCGTACGTGAGAGTGAGGAGAGTGGCTGCGAGCGCTGCTGCATGTAGTTAATGTGCTTATTTTAAAATTTAAATTGGCTTGCGCAATGCGCACTTCATGGGGCAGAGCCCACAAAATTAAAAGACAGCGGCAAGTAGGAGTAAAAGAAGAAGAAGAAGCAACAAAAAGCTCAACGTGTGTGTTCGCATGGGTGAATGTATGCGTGTGCCTGGGTCCGTGTGTGTGTGTGTGTGTGCGTCTCGAGCTAGTTTCGTTTTCATAGAAAGTTTGCATTGCACTTCTGCAATGTTTTTCCATTTTTGCTGTTGTTGTTGTCTTTGCATAAAGCGCTCAGAGTGTAATTAACAGTTAGTTGCAGCAAGAGAAATGTTTGCATTAAGATAAACAACTTAATTATTTGTGAGTGCGTATGTGTGCAGCCATCTATGGCCGCCGCCTTCGCACTTTGCTGCGGTTGCCACTGGGCAAAAGCTCCGCAGGCTTCCCTCCGACTTGAGCACAAGAAATGCATTTGAGAAAGTTACAGTTGCTGGCAAACTTAACTCCTCGGCGCGCTGTTAATGAAAGCATCAAAGCTTGTTGAGTAATTAAATACATGCACACGCACACACGCTTCGTTTTGGCTAATGTGTGTGTGTGTGTGTGTGTGCGTGTGTTGCCAAGTGTGCCAATTAGTGAGCAGCTTTCAATTTCCTTCTGACTGAGCGGAAATAAATGCAACCAAAAAAAAAAACAATTTCTAGCAAATACCCAGAATTCTATCATTATGAATGCACAAATTACACAAAATAAGAAAATGGCTGTGTTTAATAATATAAAATGAAAACCTGCTTACCTCGTGCAAATGAGGTCAACTATTTTTTCTGTTTCGACTCATAAGGAACGTGACCAAAACTTGGATTTCCTATATATGCCCGGATGCAAGATTTTCAGTAAACTTGAAAAATCAGTCTTGAAATAAAAAATTTTTAATAAACAATGTATTTTTTAGCTATATTGTTTTTATGCATTGTATACATTTTCAAATGAAAAAATTTGGATGTCTATCTATTTTATAGACCTTTAGGAGCGACACAGGTATAAGTTTCAGATATCGGACTTCATATATGTAGACGAGATATAGCCATATTTATTTATATACAACTGAGTCTTAAACTTTTTTGTGCCAGCCCAAAAGTATGCAAGAATATAAAATACTTGCATGAACTGTAACATCAGACACTCTGTCTACTTACAGCTGTTGCTTATCATTGTAGCATGTAAAAGTATGCAATCTTTTTGTGCATACATGTTACATATTATTCTGTTAACCATGTATATAATTTTTGCCCTGCATGTCTTGAGCAAAACGGGGCATATAAAAATGTATATATTACCCGTTTATTTATAGGTATTTTTTATTAATTGCACAGTTTTCAACGTACACTACGCGGCAAAAATATTTTGACAAAACTGTTTTTAACTTTCGATGCTGGCATTGCAGACTACCATTAAGTAACGGTGCGAAAATTATGAATAAAACAAAGATTTTAATAATAGCTCTCTGCATGTCAAATTTTTCGTTGTTTACCTTTTGCACTTTCTTTCTGTTGATAAGAATGCATGCAAACATCGAATTTAAGCGCGGCAAAACTATTTTGACGAAACCATTTTCACATGTTATTTCACTTTTTAGAACGTTTCAACCAAAAGTCTTTTGAATTTAAATTTAATAAATATTTAAGCTCGTGAAAAAATAAAAATTTATTAAAATATATTANGTCAAATTTTTCGTTGTTTACCTTTTGCATTCTCTTTCTGTTGATAAGAATGCATGCAAACATCGAATTTAAGCGCGGCAAAACTATTTTGACGAAATCATTTTCACATGTGATTTCACTTTTTAGAACGTTTCAACCAAAAGTCTTTTGAATTTAAATTTAATAAATATTTAAGCTCGTGAAAAAATAAAAATTTATTAAAATATATTATAATCCATGGGTAAAACGGCTGAGTTAAGTTTGGAGGTCAGATTGGCAATGGTAGCTAAGTTTCACGCTGGAAAAAAAATAGTGGACATTGCCAAAGAGTACCACGTGTCTCGACAAACGGTGCACTACCAAATAAATAAGGGAAAAAAATACAACTCGTTGAAAAACTTAAAGAGATCAGGCCGGAAACGGAAGACTACCCTGGATGATGATCGAGTCCTGCTACGGGAATTTAAAAAAAACGTATTGCTGAAGCCTCAAAAAGCAGCCGATTTACTAAATTTGACAGCCAATACGTCAATCAGCGAGAGGACAGTCAGACGGCGCATAAAAGAAGGAGAGTTCGGTACATTTGTAGCCAAGGACGTGCCTTTCATTTCAAAGGTTAACAAGCTAAAAAGGTTAGCCTTCGCAAAGGAGCATATACATTATAATTCATAAAAAAAAAAGTATTTGTAAAGCTGCCCATCGAGCAAAGACAAAAGAGAGCCATGGTGGAGGCTCTGTGATGTTCTAGGGATGTGTGGCATATAATGGGCTGGGGGATTTCATTTCCATCACTGGTTCGATGAACCAAGGCCAATATCTGACCACCCTTAATGAAAATGCCGTTCCTTCCGAAAATTGGCTCATCGGGCAGTCGATTATTCTCTAGCAGGACAACGCCCCATGCCATAAAGCCCAGATGATACCAACGCTAAATAATTTCCAACGCTAAACTGGCCGCCCCAAAGTCCAGATCTAAATATCATAGAAAACGTCTGGAGTCTTTTGAAGCGCAAAAGAACAGTAGCGTTAAACAAAACCAGAGAAGAAACAATTTCTGAGCTCTCATCCTT
>SCDT01003434.1:0-17192 GCA_004143765.1 Drosophila melanica
GGGTCGGAGATGCTTCCTTCTGCCTGTTACATACATTTGCACAAAACCATTATACCCTTTTTTACCCATTTTCAATGGGTTCAGGGTATAAAAATAGGGAAAAAAGGGTTTAATAGTTTTGTGCAAATGTATGTAAAAGGCAGAAGGAAGTATCTCCGACCCCATCAATTATGTATATTCTTAATCAGGTGACGAGCTGAGTTGATTGAGTTATGTTCATCTGCCGGTATGAACGTGCCGATTTCAGAGACTACAAACGCAAAAAAGTTGATCTTAGACTCATTTAGTTTATATAAACCATACGCAGATCGAGTTTAAGTCAAAAGACGTATAATGCTTTCCGTTTTCCTATTATTGATACTTATCGCTTTTTTGACTCAATTTTTTAAGCATACCCATAAAAGCTAGACCCACCCAATTTTTTTTATACCCTGAACCCATTGAAAATGGGTAATTTTATTATGTTCGCGCTGTTTACGCAGATTTTAAATATAAACATAAATACCAAATATCGATAAAACAAAAAAAAAAAAAAATAAAATATAACAGTCTTTCAAATTGGTTTGTACATACATTTGATGCTCTTATTATGTCCTGAAAATTGCATTGCAATCATAGATTTAGTTTACTAGCACATCTAGTATATATTTTCTGTATTGGGGGCCAAGCACAGCTGATTGGCTGAAACAAAAGCAATTCTAGCGTTGTTCTTGGCACTTTTTCTTTGCAATGGTTAAGTTGAATTTTAACACAACAAAATCAAATGGTACTGCAGCGCAGCTGGGAAGAGCTGTGCCGCATTGGCCGAAGGGTCAGCGGATCAGGTCCGCGTTGGGACGGTATGGAATTTGAAGTGTTCTTCTTTCGTCATTAATAAATCTTATTAGTCCATATTGTTTTGTTTTTTTTCATATTTTCCTTTATTTTATTTTTGCCAAGAGTTTGTGTAAATAAATGCATTTCTATTTGCAACCCTGGTTTACCAGTTGCATTTAAAAATGCATATGAAAATTGAATTAACTAAAGGGAGATTTAATGTGACGATATGTCGCGCTTTTATTGTTTTTAAACTTAGACTAAAGAATACAGTTTTTATTAATGTAAGTAATGCTCTGCAGAGACGCTGTTGCCCAAGAGCTGCCGTCACTGCTGCAGCGCCGCCGCCGCCGCTCTCTCTAGCGGTAGCACCTAGTGTGCGGTATCGAAAGACCGCCGTGGCCGGCAACATAGTTGCGACATATTCGTCGCGAGTTGGCTTTGGTCATAGGCTTTCCCAAAACGCTGGGTCATCAAATACCAATAGTCAATGCCTAACTACACCCCCCATCGAAGACCGACTGTCCTTGGTCGCGTTCAAGTTTTCCAACATCTTTGAGATTTTTCGGGAGTTTCTGCGCTTGATTAACAGCCTATGGAGCTAATAGACTCCAGCTCCCACAATAGAGGCCAGCAGCATTATACCGAGGGAAATCGGCAATGTATTTCCGACTGCAACCAACTTTGCATACTCTTGCGATTAAAGTATCGTGTGCCATTTACGGTCGCGTTGGACAAGAAGGTGACTATGTTCGTCGCGTCTATTGCATTATCGCGGCACAGTCGTCGTAGGTGAGTACTGCGATGCGATCATTAACGATGATGATGCCATCGTCCACGATGGTGACAGGGATGATATGACTTGGCACTTGACTGTGCGTCGGAATCGGCCACCAGGCTGTCGAGGAGTTGAAGTACAGAATCATTGTGGGCGACTGGGAAAATTGTTATCTTCCTGCATTGCTTGCTTAATATTGGGAATTCAATTATAAAACTTATTACATTATCCTGACGTTCTACTTTAATATTAGATACTTTCAAAATGTCAGTAATAGGAGTCCCTGTGATTTGGCCAGTGAGAATATTCGTAATATCAGAATGATCTATTATTGTGAGATTGATTATGTTCATGTTTTCTAAAGTTTACGTCAGCATAAGGTTTCCTATTTCTGTTATCATTATTCTATTGCGTGTGCTTATGGTTTCAAAGATGTGGACAGTATTGGCCAGCTTATCTTTTGAGGACTTATTGACAAAACCATAAAAACCGCTGTTAACAGCGTCGTTAACTAATTAATCTTTTCTTGCTTCCTAGAATTTATAGAAATTTGTTTGTTATTGTTTGTTTAGTTGCGGTGACAAGCTGCTTCTGAGTCAGTTATATTTTCCTGAAGTCGTCTGCGTCCGGAGTGCCCGCTACATCCTTAAGGGCTGTTCCCAAGAAGACAAGGATTCTTACCTTGCGGTGGTGCACATCGGGTGCGTACAACATGTCCAGTACATGTCAATTTCCAGAATTTTCCACATATGGGATTGTGGAAACATTCCCATCAGTTCCATGGTTCCTCAGTCATCGTCCTATAGTCCGTTAGTTGGTAGTGTGACGTAAGTATCCATAACTGTCCCAAAGGTATGCAGTCCGCGTGCGAGTAGTACGTCACCTGTGACGTTGTAATGGACATGGTTGAAACTATGGGATGCGTAAACCTAAAATTTTAAAACTACTGTTATGAAAATGGTAATAATAAAATATTGCTTTAAATTCAAGGAAGGTTGTGCTTGTGGACCATACCAAGTCCGCTTCAACCCTTTGCACAAAAGCGATAACTTGTTGCTTAGTCTGCGGCTCGACTTTACCAGGACCTTTTCTCCTACCTCGAAGACTCTATCCTGACGCATTTTGTTAACTCTAGAGTTCTGCTGAATTTGGCCCCTTTCAAATCTGAATCCTAACCTCGCGAATAGATTCCGGCAGAGAGTTAAACACGATGTCGTTAGGCTTCTTCTCGACCACCGAGTTTATAGAATTGTTATACTCGATAGGATGAAGTCAACTGTGTCAGCTATACCCCGTTAGAGTTTTAAGCACAAAGCTATCTTCAGAAGAGTGCTGTGAAAGTTCTCTACTTGCCTATTAGACGTGCTATGAAGGGCAGGTGCATTTACCACGCTTACGCCGTAATTATTCGATAGCAGAAACATGATAGTCTCTGAATTGAATGCGAGCTCATTGTCGCACTATACCTGTCTAGCCGAGGGGAGAATGTTCATTAATACCAGCAGAGGTGGTCTCGCGTCCTCTATCGTTAGAGACGCGATATGCAGAACTACCTTACCCTTCAAGAATTTGTCAACGCAAGTAAGGAAGAATTTCTTGTCCGTGAACAAAATGTCAATGTGTAAAATTTCTCTAGTTTGGGAGTGTCTGTCATAATTGGCTTTTGTGCAAATCTTATAGTTAAGCATTGGCAATTTTAGGAAAATAGTATTCCGTCAAGACTTGCTTCACGGTCTCCTGAGCCGCCCTATGGGCGTGTGTCCCTAACCTGGAAATGTACTTACTAATGGATCCAATTGTACTTCCCACCATTGTTCGAAATGCCCATCTTCTCAAGATCTTGCTGTGCCAGAGTAATCTGGTGATAACCTGAATTCAGGTGAAGCGTCGTGAAGTATTTGGCTTTACCCAACAGTCTTGAGGGTCAGTTTCCTAAAGTCTATCAAGAGATTTCTTTTATTGCCTACCTCATCTGTGCCTTTCTAAGTGAATACTCGCGGCGGGTTATTATATGTCGATTTCGACCTTCTGATTTTGCCATTTTTGAGTAGTTCGTTGACTTCTGAAATTAATCCTCTACACCCCTATAATAGGGGTATAGCTTTGAGTACTGCACCTTTTCGTTGGTCGTACGGATCGTGGCCACCACGGCCGTGTTATATGACAGTGCGTCGTTAGAGTCCTCAAAAGCCTTCTTGTTTCTTATCTGCTTTATCAGCTCTAGCCCTATATAAAGAATCTAAAAAGAAATATATATGTGTCGTACCCAAGCATAGATAGCTTGCATTTTTTTGCAATGTTGTTAAACCCATGAATGGAGTGAACAACAAACGGGGGATTCGACAGGAATGATGCTTTTAAGGGAATTTTTTCTAAAAAATTACGGCTATTTCTATCATAATCTGGACTATGTTCGCTATTTTGTTCGCCCTTCACCTCTTGTGCCGCGTTGGCATAACTTGCGCTCTCAGCCTCGCCTGCCTAGACGTGGTCTACGCGTTGCCTCCTTTGGCCTGTCAAACGTTCCGATCCGGCGGGTCTTTTATTTCCCTGACTTTGGCTGGCGTTTAACTTAGCCGAGCCCTGGGTATTTGAAAAGCTTTTGGGCGCCCTTGTGGGCACTACTCTGGGCGAGCACTTTTTTCTTCATTCTTGCCCCCTAGCAAAGTTTTAGTCCCGAGATGAATACGCAAAATGCGGCACCCCTGAATTTTTCGCACATACCTGCTGCCAGATTGCTGTCATAAGACATATGGGCTTTGTTGTGAGTAACACTGCACCAAGTTAAACGGCGTGTAAAACGAGGAGAGAACCATAAGCCGGGCCTCTCACTTTACTCCTACAGTGTCTTGGTAGTGACAAAGGCTTCCGTCATATTTTTTGAAAATTTTATAAGCAACGGCCTACCTCCAGGACACGTAGGAGTCCTGAGGCCCGTGGAACTCAGTGAGACATTGTACAAACTTTTTGTTTACCAAAAATAAACACTCTTTCCTAACTTTCTTTCTCACGTCACAAATCAATTACCTGATTGTTTTCTTGCTTTGATTATTCTTACGGATTCGCCCGCTGCTGTCACAATCAGTTTTTTTTTTAACTTTGTGTTTGCTTAAATTGTTTTTAACGATCAACGTTACGTTTTTCCACCGCGTTTTCTTTTGATATTATTAATTATTGGGTTCTTTATGTTGGACGCCAATTAGTGCATTTCTATCTGCAACCTTGGTTTCCCAGTTGGAAAATTGTAAGTTAAAAATTAAGTTAAGTTAAGAGGACTCTAGTCGGGGCCGCCTGAACCCTGCCATCTGTCTTCATAAGCATTTCAACCCGTTTGCATTCATACATACATACACGAATTTAGACATACACACACACAAATGCACGGCGCACACATTTACCCGATTGCTGCGAGTGACCCACTATAGAAACGAGGACTTAATTTTGTGCTAAACTCAATGTATGATCGTTATGAAACTTTTAGGATTTATTAAGCGCATTGAAATGTATGTACAAACCAATTTTCAGGTATGTAGTATTAGATTTGCGGTTTTTATATCGTCAGGCTTACACAAACATAACGCATTAAACTTGTAGCCACTAGCTGTTATAGTCTCCAAGATATGATAAAAAAAAAACAAAAGGTTGTTATCGATTTTTGTCGATATTAATAAATCGAAGCTAGGTATCGAAAAACATTATAGACTTGTTCTCCGTATGATATTTACGAAGTGAATGAGAACGAGATCAGCTTTCTAGCTTTTGTAGTTTCCGAGATCGCTGCGTTCATACTGACGGACATGGCTATATCAACTCGGCTCGAAGTTGCCTTCTTCTGCTTGTTACATACATTTCAACAAAATCATTAAATCCTTTTTAGCTATTTTAAATGTGTGTGATTTCATCCTCAGCATTATTTTTCATTTTGATGCCAAACAGCAGTTCAAAGGGCGACCTCTTTGTGGTCATATTAATAGTGCTGTTTATGACTCTTTGCACTCTGGCCACAAACTTAAACCAATTCTCCAGATTCTCTGATGATATTTTTGCTATGATTCCGAGTATTGAACGGTTGACACGCTCTCTTCGTCCGTTTCCCCTTGGTACTCCTGTGGTGCTCCACAAAGTTTTAGTTGGGTACATCCAAATAAATTTCTTGAAGGCATCTACCATAGCGAAAATATATTTATACTGCTTAGTCGTTGCATCCATTGGTCCAATGTCGTCTTCATGTAATGTATTCAACGGTTCATATCCTTTTTCCACTTAATACAGAAATCCCTCCTTTTTGCCCAACTTTCTATTAAAGATGATGCATTAGATGCAATTATTTATCAATTGTGCTACCTTACCCTCCAGAAGTGGTATCCAGTAGTTTCGTTGAACTGCGTGCATTGTTTTATTGAGTAAAGAATGTCTGAAACTGTGGACTGCGATAGCTTCTCGCTCCATTTGCTTTGGCACTACCAGCAAATCCGTCCCTTGCACCGATTTCAGCAACATCCCGCATTCGATTTTAAAATTTTCATTTGGCCGGCTGGCCACAATTTCTGAAATCGCTTTCGTCATTTCATCCCCTTGCTGCGTTTTTTTAATCCGAGCTGAAATTTCTGATGCCACCATCATTACCTGTTGTGGGTAGCGGCTAAGACAGTCCAAGTGCTTTAGGCGATCTCTAGCTCTATGCTCAACCGTGAACTCGTATTCCTCCAGGTGCAGGACCCACTGTGCTACCCCCCATGGCACATCCTTCTTACTCAAAGTCTGTTTAAATGCAGCACAATCCGTAACTTGAATGGGATGCCGAGTATATATTGGCTAAACTTTTTGCATGCTAAAAATATCGCTTTAGCCTCTTGCATATAATTGTGTTAGCGAGCCTCTGCTTCTGTGGTTTTCTTACTGCAGTATGATACTGGATACAAATTACCGTCTTGTCATTGCAAAAGAGGAAATCCATCTTTTGACGGGCCTGTGTGTATTTCTGTTCTTGCATCTCTCTGATAAATGCGAAAGACCGGCTCATTGCTCAAAGCATTCTTCAACACCTGGACTGCTTGCTGCTCTTCATGCTCCAACTGGAATTGTACATCCTTGCGTAGCAGATCCGTCAGAGGTTTCGTAATCTGGGAGTAACCTTTTATAAACTTGTGAAAAAAAACCAGTCAGCCGCAGGAATGACTGAACAGCTTTTATATTTCGCGGCATTGGAAGCTTGCTTATCACTTTTGTTTTTTTCAGACCTGGTTTGATCTGACCAACTTCGATCTGACCATCTTCCCAATATTATTATACCCTGAACCCATTGAAAATGGGTAAAAAATGGTATAATGGTTTTGTGCAAATGTATGTAACAGGCAAAAGGAAGCATCTCCGACCCCAAAAAGTATATATATTCTTCGATTTAGCCATGTCCGTCTGTCTGTCCGTCTGTCAGTCTGTCCGTCTGTCTGTATGAACGCGTCGATTTCAGAGACTACAAAAGCTAGAAAGCTGATCTTGGTCTCATTCGGTTCGTACATACCATACGCAGATCAAGTTTATTTCAAAACATCGATAACTCCTTCCGTTTTCTTATAATCGATATTTATCGCTTTTTTGACTCGGTTTTTTAAGCATAACTCCCAAACTGTTAAAGCTAGAGCCACCAAATTTATTGGTGATCGTACATTTAGTTTACGAGCAAATCAAGAATCTATTTTCAGTAGTGGGGGCAAAGCGCTGCTGCTTGGCAATTTCTGTGTACATGTGCACGCATACATATACATATGCAAAACTTGTCTTGCGTTTTTCTAGGAATTTTTTTTTGCAACGGTTAAGCGTGGTCCAGTGGGTAAGAGTTGGGCCGCACAGCGCGGAGGTCCGGGTTCGAATCCAGCGACGGTTGAGCAATGTTGAATTTTTTTTATTTTATTTTTTCGTTATTCATAATTATTATTTTTATTATTATTAATTTGTACCGTTTTAATGACAAGTGCAAAATTTTCGTTTTCCTCGACTTTTTGCGATGTTGAATTGTTTTATTTTTTTTATTTATTTATAATTATTATTTTTATTAACTTGCATCGTTTTAATGACAACTGCAAAATTTTCGTTTTCCTCGTCTTTTTGCGATGGTTAAGTAATGTTATATCATTCTCGAAAAATGTGATAGTGTGGTGCAGTTGGTAAGAGTCGTGCATTTAAGACGGAGAGAGCGAGTTCGAGCTCCGGCTGTGGAACATTTGTTTTTCCGTTGGTAATTGTTTTTTTTTAATTTTTAAAAGGCTCAATACTCATCAACTGCCGAGAGTTTGTGTGTATGTGTTCATTTCTGGGTTCAGGGTATCTACTAGTCGGGCGGTCCCGACTAGNATACTCATCAACTGCCGAGAGTTTGTGTGTATGTGTTCATTTCTGGGTTCAGGGTATCTACTAGTCGGGCGGTCCCGACTAGAGCAATCTCACTTGTTATGCTTGACGTTGTACAAACAAATCGTGTACGATCGATTTCAACTCCATTTAATTCATAACGAAATTCATCAAATAAATAAGACATACAGTTGTTTTTATACTCGTTCACGAAGTGAAAAGAGTATATTGGTTTTGTGCAATGTCCGTCTTGCTGTCCGTCCGTCCGTCTGTCCGTATGAACTCAATTATTTTTGCCGCTATTGAAACTAGAGACTTGAAATTTTGGATATATATAGTCCTTTGTACCCGCGAAAGATAAAGTGTTAAGGATTTTGGGCTGCGCACACTGGGGGCGTGGCAAACCGACAACATCTAAAATCGCATATCGCTAAAGTCCACAATTTTAAAGCTAGAGTCACCAATCTTGGTAAGTATATAACTGGTGACCTCCCAAGAAGATTGCGACCTTGATATCCCGGCCACGCCCACTATAACGCCCCAAGCGCCCCCGCTCCGCCGGAAATGCCTATATCTCCCACAATTTGAATATGGTTCATATGCTCATAGCCTACCCCAGAATGAAATTCATCTGTACCAAGGCCACTATCTTCCCAGTATCTCAACAACATGTCACGCTGCAACTACACGATGACACAGTAGCCGAATGCAAAAACGATGTTCTAGCGGCTAATGAGTGTAGAACAACATCATTCGTATCCGTTTGTAAGGAAATGGCACAAGACACCTGTGCACGAGCACTTCATGCTAGCGGCGCTGCCTCCTGCCGCACGCAACCAAGACACCTGAAGCCTATCTCGCAAGTGGATGATGGAATCCTAACGAGAGAACAGCAAGTCAGTACAGACAATGGCCCAGAGATAACCACGAACGGAACACACCTCGTCACCGTCCGTTTCTCCAAAACTATCAATGGCACAAAATATGTGAACCAGCGTGAGATATTAAACAAGGCGCTAGGCTTAGCAGGCTTAGCAGGCTCAGCACTACTCAACATCGTTAGTCATTACCCAGTTTTGAGTATGCCTAAGCTTCATGGGATGAACAATAATAACCTTCGTGACATCCAAGAACTTAAAGACGAGTAGGCGTCCGCCGATACATCCAATATGTGGACTATTATCGGCGTTGCTCTCAGCATCATCCTAAGTGGCTTAATCATCATATGGCATATCACGAAAAGGAAAAAAGCTTCGCGGGAAGCACAAAGGGTCATCAACAGCTACAAGGTGACCAAGGACGGTCATAAACTTGAAGGGGGAGTAGTTAACACATAAGAATTGCACATAAATACTTTGTATAAGAATATTGCACAATAATAATATTTACACATTTGCTCCAACCATATTCCGCTGACGCATGAGTTCAGCCCCCCAACCACAATGGTCAGCATCGGTAACCTGATACTTGACTATGCTGCAAGTATCTGCGTTATCGCTTATGCTGAGTCGGCTTGCCGGCTGTAGCTTTGTAGCTCTTGCGCCCAACTTTTAAGTTTAGCTTCAGTTTAATTTTGTAATACAGTTCAGTTTTGTATTGAGGTTTTAAGAATAAACCAGCACTACTCCGGCACACTGCCGTAAATATATTTGTTATATTTTCTGATCATTGCTGAGCCACAAAGCCAGTGAGTAGAAAAGTGGGTGAAGTCTATCGTCATAAAAAAATATTATTACGCAATTGCGTAGCCTTCGACGCCTACATGTGGCCCCAGTTTTCCGCAGTGACGCAAACGAATCTGAGACGACGTTATTATTATTACAGTAGTTTATTTATTATATTAAGGATGTATAGTTTTACAAAGTTTATACTAAAGGTGTGTGTGTAAAATGTGACTTTAATGAGTCTTTCGTGCTTTAACGTAAATGGGTGTGTATCCTAAGAGATTCTGGCACCGACTGTCTTGGATATCACCAAACGCTTAACTTGCTCTCTCATTTCTATGGTGTCTTTTAATAGAGACGACCACTTCGCGATTTTCTCTCATGTCTGTTATGTTGTTGTTCTTTACCGATTCCTACATTCGGCCCTCCTGACGTAGGATTCGACCCGAATATCTTCATGAACTTTGCCACAGTTGATGTTTGACACGGACCTTCTCCCTCTCCTACCTTTTCGACATCAATTTTTTATGTTTGTGAGCTTTAGCTACTTTGTACGGACCAAGATATTTCCCTTTCATTTTTAGCCCCACTCCATATTGAGTACGCTTTATAGCAACTAAATCATTTACCTTATACTGTTTGTCAATCTTTCTTTTTTGATCAAAAGCTTGTTGATTTTCTTTTTGCAACTCTTTAATATTCTCCCTTGCTTCTTTACCCAATTCATTTCGTTCAGCATCCAGCTCATTAATCAAAGCCTGCTGTGCTAATTCTTTAAGCCTATGCTTTCTGAGTATCGCATATTTACACCTGATAAAATCTTAAACGGCGCAATCTTTGTGCTTCTCGGCTTTATATAATATTTATCGTCTGATGTACACTTCCTAAATGTTTATACCAACAGCCTGGACTTTCTATACTCAATTTCGACAACATTGGTATCACAATTTTGTGCATTTGTTCAACTTGCCCCTTACAGCGCGCTACACCTGTTGTGATTAATTATTAAATGCTGTATATTTTCTTTTTCACAATAATCTTTAAAAGCATTTGCAGTAAAAGCTGCACCTCTGTCTGATACAATTGTACATGGGTTACCAAAAATTACTGCTTGCCTTTCTAAGCAACCGATTACCTCATCGACACGTGTACTACGTGATAAAGCCATACGTACTTTGAAAATGCATCAACAATCACCAATATGTAATTATAAAGCTTCTTGGTAATCTCCAATGGTCCTCATACCCCTGGTTCTCAACAAGACTTCTAAAAGCTTTCGTCCAGTCCGCCATTTGAGCTTTTTTTAGTTTGTGCATCACACTTTCTGTGACTAAAAAACAAGCAACACGGCTCAAAGTGTCCACATGCCTTATTTTCGTACCTTACCGATGTTTTATCTCATACTCAAAATCTTGCAAGTACCATCTGGCCACTCGCAAAGGCACCTCTTTCTTTTTCATAGTCATGGCGAACGCATTACAATCATTACAATTTCCTTCGAAAGGCTTTATTTTGCGACTCATATACATAACTGGATGTAACATATTATCCCCTGGATCTCTCTGCAACAGTACAGCTCCAAAACCAAATTTAGAAGCATCTGTGTGTATCTCCGTTGCTAATTTCGGATTCTACAGCTTTAAAACGGGCTTACTAGTCAACGCTGCCTTTAGCTGTTCGAATGCTTCTTGCTGCAAATCTTTAAACTCGAACCTTGAGTCTTTCCGCAGCATGTCCGATAATGGTTTAGCAATCACTGCGTACCCATGAACTTTCTGAAGTACGAAGTCAATCCCAGAAAACGTTGTATAGCTTTTTTATCTCGAGGTATCGGAAAATTAGCTACAGCCTTAGTTTTCTCCTCGCCAGATCTAATCGTACCCATCTTGACAAAGTAACCTAGAAAATCTACTTTACTTTGCAGAACCTTGCAATTGTTCCAATTCATTCGCAGACCATTTTTAGATGCAATCTGAAGGACTCTTTTCAGCTTTTCTAACCCTTCTGCTACATCGATACTTGGAATGATAATATCGTCCATGTAAGCTATTGCATCTCCACTTTTAACCAATACGCGCATGACGGCCATAATAAATCTACTAAACCCTGCGGGCGAGTTTGATATCCCAAACGGTACAAACAAAAACTCGTACTGCCCTTTTTGCGTAACGAATGATGTATATTTCTGCGACTGTGGCTCGACCGGTACATAAAAATAACCGTTTTTCAAGTCCAGCGTTGTAAAAATCATTGCACCCTGTAACTTTTCAATCACACTGTCCATCTGTACTATTGGAAAATTATCTCGTATTATTTTCTCGTTAAATTTTCGATAGTCACAAAAAAGACGCTTCTTCCCATTTTTCTTAACTAGCAGCACGATAGGAGAAGTAAACTCTGACGTACTCGGCTTTATTATCTTTTCTTCTAGCCAATCCTTAATTTGCTCGTCAACTATGTTTTGCTCACTATATGCTAAGCGCCGTGGATATTGATAAATCGGTAGCTCATCCTTCAACACGATTTTCATTTGAACAGGAGTATCAACATTTCTTTATGGCTGATACTCATCAATTAATCGCTTTGCTCTGTCTGCCTGATCTGTCTTCCTTCTTCTCCAACGATAACAAACACAAACTTTCAAACTCTTTACGTAATTCTGGACAATGTTGATTACCTTTTCGATCGCTATCGCTCTCATAGATCTCAGCAACAATGCGAACAAACTATGTACCATTTTTGGTAACTTTCATGTCTGTATTCTCTAGAATTGTTCTTCCCAAGATCGCTTCAAACGCCATGTCTTCATCTGCTACTACATGAAATTCAACATCCATGTTAATGTTATCAATCTTCACAGGAATTATTACGCTACCGAATGTCACTATCTGACTCTCGCCAATGCCGGTTAAACACTCTGACACCAAATTCGTCGAGCAATGCAAGTTTCAATGCACTCCAATCGCGAATATTACGCTGGCTTCGAATAAACAACTTCGCTGCACCACTGAGCAATTGTTTGGCATAAATAAATATTTGAACCTGACTCCACTCTACCGTAACTCTCAAGTTCTTCTATCCACTGATTGATGTCTGGAATATTTGAACCAGAGAATTGCGATACACTACCTTTAACGTCCCTTAACGTGAACCATGACCTCGCTACCGGTACATTTTCTATGTGTCGAGTCTGACCTAATCCACACTTTCCTCTCTGTTTGGTCCATTACTCGGCCGCTCTACAACTTCTGACACACTTCTAAATAATACTTCATCATCTGTATCATTATCACGCTCATTCGCCTCCCTCGATTGCAATCAAAAATAACCCATCAGCCTTTTTTGTAAGTCTGCTTTTCTTCCACTC
This sequence comes from Drosophila melanica, assembly GCA_004143765.1. NCBI lineage: Eukaryota > Metazoa > Arthropoda > Insecta > Diptera > Drosophilidae > Drosophila > Drosophila melanica. Next base: position 12,974 of record SCDT01003434.1, read on the forward strand.
GTCCTGAGTCCAAGCTCAGCTAATTTTCCGCGCAAATCCGTTACGAGCAATGCCAATCTCTTCAGTATTAATTTTTTCACTTTTTGTATTTTTATCGGAAACTTATTTAAAATTAAAATATTTTTGAAATTTTGCCAACTCGGCCAATTACCGACGGGAACACGCCAATTTTCAATATCAGTGACTATCAAACTTCATTAACATATATATCACCTGTCAAATCAATTTTAAACTAAAACTATGTTAACTTGACATATAACGCTATGTTAGTTTTTCTGCATGTTTGATCGGTTTTTCGTCATCGATTTCTTTTGTTTCTTTGCCTCCACTTTGTGTCGATTGCACGACAATTTTCTGCAACTCACCGCGACCTTTCCACAGACAGTTCTCTCGACGCTGCACAAACTATGCCCACAAGCCAAAGCTGCTTGCCTCTATTCGTCTGCACACGTACGTCTTGCCGTTCTTACTTCTCTGCTACACGCCTTTTGCCTTGATCAGCTCACCACAGCAGCACCACTCTAGCCCAAACGTCGCGTCAGTAACGGTTCTTCATTGTACTTCTTGTTGCTTTGAACGAATTTCACAACTTCTCGAAATTTCGTTCTGCCGCATACAGCTTTCTCTGTCGCACTTAAGTGACTTACAACAGTTTTCCAAGTCTTCATTTGCAATTTTACTCTTTCAAAACAATCTTTGTTCACTACCGCACCACTTAAACACGAAATTGTTAATACATCACACAGTATTGGTATATAGTTTATGTAAAATGTTCACAATCCCGGTTGAGCCCCCAAAATTGTGTTATTATTACAGTAGTTTATTAATTATATTAAGGATGTATAGTTTTGCAAAGTTTATACTAAAGGTGTGTGTATAAAATGTGACTTTAATGAGTCTTTCGTGTTTTAACGTAAAGCGGCTCTGATCGTATTCTTACAAACAGGTCACGCCGAAAAAACAGGTCCGTCCAAGAAAAACTAAAAAACGATATCCGGGAGCCAGGTGCACCGGCAAAATTCTTCTTGTGCCCACCTTTTTTGAAGCTCGTCACAGGCATTGTGGCCAATGTGGCCGTGGCCAATTAAGAACCCCAAAAAAAAAAATAAATAAAAAAGGCGCTCGCTGCCAACAAGGCGTTTGCGAAATTTTAAGAATTGCCGCAAAACGGGCACTGCGCGCGGAGCCCAAAATAAAATAAAAAATATATTTACATTTTAAATCCGGACTTCGGATTTTTGCCAAATTAATTATTTTTTCTAAAGTCTGTTTCTGGCCCGAGGTCATGGCAGAAATACCCTCAGAATTCCAGCTGTCCCCCCTCTATTTTTTACACCTTTGTTAGAGCTCTGCTAGGGTAAGATAAGGAGCGTGGTCACACGAGGTGGCGTGTGGTGTCTTTGCAAGCACCTGAAATTTTTTCGGGCATTTAATTATTATATATTTTTTTTTGACGTCGTTTCTTAATCGTCCATTTGGCAAAAATTAACCTCCGTTTGATCTAAAGTTGTAATTTATTGGAAATTCATGCGACTGTTACAATTAAGTGCCGCCATCTAGTGACTATTGCCATCTTGAACGTAGAATTGTTATCTTGAATAAGAATGTTGTCAATTAAACTCTGTTCGAAAGTAAATTAAGGAAGTTTTGTGAGTAAATGTAAGGGAGGAGGAACCGCTGAAGCCAAATAATAGGTCAACCGCCAGTGCCAATTATTGGGCCATGGGCAAAAAAATTTAAATCTGCCCATTGCACAAAAGGCGGGTACGTCGTGGCCGATAACACCAGGCCTGCCAACTTACTCGGTCAGTTCCTTGTTTATTGTATGTAGTTGTGAGTGTAGGCTGTTTGTGTAAGGAATTTTTGTACCGTCTAAGGGCAGGGTTGAGGTTACCCACCCCTGCGTACACTGAGCTAGCCGCGGTTGCCCACCGAAACTAAACAGACGTGCTACAAAATATGGCGCCCAATCCTGAAAACCTCAGGATCGCATTAGCCGTGCTCGATGAGGCAGTTTTTTGCGATCAGCGTTGAGCGGGAGGTATTTTAAGTAAACAATAAAAGATCCGACACGGCGATGCCTCGCGAAGCATACGGCTACTCTGTGGGCAACTAACAATAGTCTTTTGTGTAACTGCGCGGCATAAGACGACTTTGAGAGTATCCGGAAGCGTTGTTTTTCGTGTGTTGAGAATATCCAAATGTTTTTTCGTAGGCCTCTGGTGACTTGTCTGGTCGAAATGGCACAGGACAATTACACCAAGGATACGAATTTGAGAAAGATCAAGATTGTCGATGTGCCGGTATGTCACTCACTCTTTTTGAAAGAAGTACAGTTCGCCACCGGTACAGTTATTTGATTATGTGTGTGTTTCTGCCAATTTGCCAATGGTACAGTTAAATTAGTAATTTCTGTGTTGACCGCAGAGAGTTGGTAGATGGCGTAGGTTGAAAAAACGGCTAATTCCGGCAAACAGTGATTTCCCCTTACAATATATGTTTGTGTTAGTGTTCGAGATATTGTGTTTTGTTGGTCGTTACCTGTTGCCTTCTATCTACTAAATACTATCTATTATCTATTATCTGCTATCTATTATCTATAATCTATTATCTATTATCCATTATCTATTATCTATGATTTATTTTCTCTTATCTATTATCTATTATCTGCTATCTATTATCTAGTATCTATTATTTATTATCGCTTATGATTTATAAATTATCTTTATCATACATTATTTAAATTACACAGTTAAATTTAGAATTGATAGAACTGCTTGTAGCCATGACGGGAAGGGAAAATTCGTAGGCCGACGCTGCCCATTCATATCCGCTGCGCTCGCATACAGACAGTGCCGCACAAGAAGACTCGTGGGAAGAAGGAGGGGCACGAGTAGTGGGGGGCATAAACCTAGCGAGCCAGTAAGGCCATCGGCACCGCTGCCAGGCGAGTTTAATCCGGCAGTTATGGATTTCAACTCCCCGCCGGAGGAGAGAAACGTCCCTACAAAGCCCTGAGACGTAATAGAATCCGATATAGCGTCCGCCATAAACGTTTCTCTCTTCCAAGCCCACGAGACTTATCGACGGTCGACCGAAGCCGGTATCGGGCAAGCGTTTAGGGAAGAAATACGATTGGAGTTGTAGGAGATGATGAAAGCCATCAATGACTTAGTCAGGCCCACCCAAACTGCGAGCCGCGATCTGATCACGGGCGAAGTGGTTAAAGACGGCGTTGGGCCGGCTCAACCGCCTGAACCGCCGCAGACTTGAGGGACTCCATAGGGTGCTATATATACGCTATGGACGTGTACTCAGTGGTCCACCTGCGAGAAAAGTGCAACAAGGTCGAGGCGAGCTTAGGTCTGCCTAATACTCCAGTAGCGTACGGAGCACACCGGAAATACGCAGGGCAGGGCAAGCCAAACGTCAGTGCACTAGAAGGCGACCCCCCCAGATCATTAGAGAGTACAGCCAGAGCTAGAAAGCTGATTTTGGTCTCATTCAGTTCGTAAGTATCATACGCACATCACTTTTTGGATAGCTTGCTTTGTTTTATTAATGTCGATAAAAATCGACAACAACTTTTTTTTTTACTATATCTCGGAGATTATAAGAGCTAGAGGCAACAATATACGTTATGTTTGTGTAAGCCAGACTCATATTTTGATGAATCATCATCTTTATCCTTCGAATTTTGGATACCTCCCTCCAATCGACCCCAGCATCTACAAAACCATAAAAACCGCAAATCAAATGGTACAGGCCTGAAAATTGGTTTGTACATACATTACAATGCTCTTAATAAGTTCTTAAACTTTCGATCATACTTATAATTTATCAGAAAAAAAAGATTTCGGGCATTTGTGTGTGAATGTGTGAGTTTTTGTATGTATGTATGAATGCAAACAGATTGAAATGTTTATGAAGACAGATCGCAGTGTTCAGGGTATCTCCTAGTCGGGCGGCCCTAACTAGAACCCTCTTACTTGTTTTTTTTAAATCATTGAAGCCTTCGGTACATTTATATATACGTGCTACATGTGTATCTGTGCGTATCCTTTGGCTCCTGGAAAGACTGCTCTTGGGTTATATATATAGAGAGAGATCTCAGCTTGAACGTGAGTGACGTATTTTTACTTGTGCTCCAAAACTTTAATTTTTCTTCGCGAAATTAAATTGCCTTTTTTAAATATTTTAATACCTTTCTGTGCTTTAT
>SCDT01003435.1:0-17110 GCA_004143765.1 Drosophila melanica
AAAAGATTTATATAATTTTATGGCAGGAATTACAAAAGGTTTGCTACTATCATAAGTGTGTTTTCTTGGCTAAAGATAGTATTATTATATATATAATTTTTTATTATTATTAAAGCCAAAGACTTTCCCTTCCCTTAGACAAAGAAAGATAAGAAAGCGATAAGAGAGCGATATTTCTAGCGATACCTAAAAACCGCTTTGCACAATTACAGTTCTTTGAAATTTTTAGATTGAAATTCAGGTTTTTGATCTGCCGGAAACTAGACCCCTTTTATAGGACGCCTCTTTCAACAATAATTATTGCATGTTTATTAATAAAATACAGAAATAGCCAAAATACAGAAAAGCCAATGGTGCTGGTATTCATGCTTCAAATATTGGAATAACAAAAACACTCACGAGCGCATTTAGCTGCTGTAATTCGCCAAAGTTACGGCAATATTCTGAGAAGCAGAAAATTTAGGTCTGGTTATTCGATTTGATTTCATAATATTAAATGCTTCATGTTTTCAATTCAGCTGACAGACAGCGACAGCAGCTTCAGCAGCGACTGCGCGCAGATTCGCGTATCCAAAAGATACAGAAGATACAATATAAACAATTCTCGCTGCATGTTGTAAGTGTTTGTGTGTGTGTGTGTGTGTGTATTGATCTATTGGTTGTGCGGCGGTTTTGTTGAGATTTAGCTAGTATGATTTAGTTGTACAATTAAGAAATATGCAAGCCAAGCGGGAGACCCAACTCAGCCGCTCTTGCTATGTCCGTCCCTCTGTCTGGTTGATCAATTGAATTCGTTTACGAGCGATTGTGAGCGCCTGTTCCTTGGGCATGATATCACACATCTCTTGGAAGCTGACAATGACTAATTTGTTGTTGGTACACACACACACAGACACACACACAGGCCAATCCAGCACGTGAACTCATCAGCTCCGAAACCGAATCAAAACAAACGCATCTAGATGAGAGTTGTGCGTGGTACAAATTGCTTGGCTTTTTCCAATTAAATATCAATACAAGGTGCAAATGTTAACCGAGCACCGAGCAACAACAACAAACTGCTCGACTTTGAAAACTAGTTGCCATTTCAGTTTCACAGTTTCACAGTTTCACAGTTTCACAGTTTCCCCAGTTTTATTATTGCTTTGCTTTGGCAGCTGATGTAACTTGTTTGCCGTGCGCAAAGTTTTCAAAATTGAATTTACGTACACAATTCATTCAGATATATTGACTGCTTACACATTTTTGGACGGCTTCTTGGCATGCTTTTAATTGAATTCAATTTGCAGTTTCTTCACGTTCTTCTTTTTGGAAAAGTTTATACGAACGAGCAAAATATATATATATGTATATATTTGTTCCAATAAGAAAGCAACGGTATTTTGTGTTCATTTTATTAAACTGATCTTGGCCCGAGGGTCGAATAGCTGCCTTTTTGACCTGTCATGTGCTTAAATTTGCTTAATATTTTTTTTTTGTTCAATGACACATTAGTACAATTTGCATTATATTTAATACAATTCATGTTTGCTGTTGCTGTTGCTCACCTCAATAAAAAGCTTTAAGAAAACCTGAACTATTTTCTGTTTATTCCCACATCCAATTCCATATCAGCTGCAATTTATATTGTTTTTAACTAGAAAATCATGTATCTGTCAAAACCTTAACAATTAACAAATTTTAACGTAATTAAAACATTAATTAAATAATGTTAGCTTTCTTATCGAAGATGACACGTGTTTATATACATATATGCTGTGTAATGCCAATTGTTGCCGATTTTTACACTATGACAAGCGCTTTTCAATTTACTTAACAACTTTTGGCGTTTCCCTGACGAAAACAAAAAAAAAAAACAAAATAAATACAAAATTGGAGTTTTTGTTGTGACTACGTGATTATAATAAATATAAAGTGGATCAACCTTCATTTCAGCTTTACAAATTCATTTCGCTGTTGTTTTATTTATTTGTTTTGCTTCTTAAACTTTTATATTTTGCAACATGTCGACATCATAAAACAATTTAAACATTTTCTTTCTTTTGTTGTGATTTGCGACGCCTTGTTTGAATGAATGGCTTCTCGCGCTTTTTTGCTGCCTTTTTGCTTTTATTTATTATATTTTATTATTCCGATTTCAGGTTTAAAATATGCCAAAATTCTGTCATATAACACTATTCAAATCGAATTGTTAATTATGTAAATTTGAAATCAGTTTTATTGGAAACAATAACAAATTGTTGAGGGCACAATGAAAAACATTTAGTTATTTAACAATTGGTTATGGTTAACACGCAAATCAGAGTAATGCTACCGCAATTATGATTTAAATAGACTCAACGACTGTTTCATAATTTACATTTTTTAAATTGTAACCATTTATAAAAGAAACTTCAAGTTAAATACTAAATACTAATACTAATATAAATATATTTAATGGAGGTTATATTTAGTATCGTAAAAAGTAATATTCCCAGTTCGCATAAAAAATTATACAAATTTTAAAACATCGAATTGTTGTCGCAGATTATTGGTAATGTTTGATTGAATATAGCACTCGAATCATTAAAAATATATAATAAGCATTTAATCTAATCTTAAAAATTTACCGATCAATAAGTCACAGCTAAGATTTCAAGTTATTTCATGAATTGATTTCAAATCAACGTAAAATGTTAACTTTGTTTATCTATTAAAATTGTTAACGCTTATTTAACGTATTTAACTAATCTTTTGAAGTGGCCTTTTAAATGTGTCGGAATAAAAAACTGGAAATTTTTGACACGGTGCGTTAAACTGCACAGATATTCGATTACAAATTTCAAGCGTAATAAATGAAAAATGCATGACTTGCTCAACAGACTGTTCAATACACCCCATATATATAATATATATGTATACAGTTGTGTTAAGTGTATTTTTGGCACTCACTTTGTTAGCTGCGCCAGGCTAAACTTGCGCTCGGCGTCTGATTTTCGCAGGAATTGCCCGAAACCGCGGAAGGACAGACGCGAGGTTCGACGGTTTTCGGATGCCTCAGCAGCCTTGGGCTGCAGATGGTTGTCGTTAATTTGGCAGGTGTCCTCAGCGATTGTAGCGGGTCCGTTCGGATGGTGCTCGCCATTGGGGCCACCGGCTTCCGTGTCGAAGGCGGCATTGACATTGGCACTGCCATTAACCTTTGAGATCTGAAAGCGATCTGCCATTGTTATGGATGTTGTTTTTGCTGCTGCTGACTCAACTCAAATTATTAATTACAATTTTTGGGTAATTTATTTTTTTGTGCTTGTTAAATTTAACACTCGTTGAACTTTTTACGCGTTAGAATCAATCTGTGTTATTCAGCGCACACAATTGCATTGCATTCGCGGGCCGAGCAGGACCTTTGCAGGAAAGGTGTGCCCAGCTTTTAGTTTGTCGCACGGCGTAAACGAAATTTGAATAACGGATATAAACTTTTCGACTCCGTCAACGACGTGCACACGGCGAGGTATCAGCAACGATTAACGATCGATGCAAAAAGTTGGCATATATTACCGCGTGGCATTCCAACTAAATACTTTTATGCATTAACGAAATACGTAAGTATATTATTTAGCACTTAACGTTTGATGGCTAACAAAAAGCTGTACGCGCCGGTTGCAACTTACGACTTTCCGCGTTGACTGTCGCACGTCGTTTGAGCGCTGTCAAGTGTTTGCCGCCTGATTATTATGGTTTTTTGATTATGGACACCATTCTGACTGTTTACTGCCTCGGCTTTGGCTTGATTCCCAATCAAATACGTATAGCGTAAGAGCAAGCGCAAGGCGCGCGTGTGTGCGAGAGTGAGTGTGGTGAGTTTCCAACAAGTGTTTGCTGGCGGCTGCCCGCTCAATTTCAACACACACGCACGCATTTGTGGGAACAAAAATTGTGAGTATATGCAGGCGCTCTCTGTTGAGAATTTTCTGTAGCAAATCTCGCAAACAATAGTAAAGTCAACTAAAGGAACGCTACATTACCAAAAACGATAGAAAAATCCCAATTGAGTGTGACCAGTGTTTAAGGCTTTATTATGATTTTGTGCCAGGACTTTCTTGCTAATTGTATTTTTGTGGTATTTTAGGCGCAATGCTAACAATGCTAATTATGGCGCCATTTTGTTAATTTGCCACAAGCGAATTTCGAATTTTTCACGTTGTTTTTGGCAGAAATTTTGTTTTGGTTTGCGTTGCTTAAGGCTGCTATTAGCTTGTTTCTACTGTTTACTTAATTCATAACAAAACGACGCTGTCACTCGAATCGCACAAACACTACCGCACTCAACAGCACATAACATCTTTACTACTCAGACCGCAGAATAACAACAACAACCACAATCTGGCCAAAGAGCGTAGCGAAACCCATTTAATCGAATTAAAATCGGTTTTATCTGGTTTGATTGGCTGGCAACTTGTTACCGGCAGAGCCGAAAGGCAGTTACACTCCATACGACAAAAAAACAGAATGAAACAGCGAAGAGTTGCCGTTTGTTAAATTATCTTCTCTCGAGTTCCGACTAAAACCAACTTGACAACCGAACACGCGTCTTGCCGCACAAAGAATGAAAGAGGCTGGCACGTTAACGATATTGCCGTTCAACTACAGCTTCTGTCGCATTTCTCTTTTACACGTTTTATGCTTTACTAGCACACGTTGTACAACTAGCTGTGTTTCTGCTCTTTAAAATTTCCCATTGCGCTCTTTTGCGTCACGCAAGGAAATTTTATAACATTTTTGCTCCTAACTAAATAACAAGTTTTAGCCCTTTTTCGAATTGCGCATCGAAAATAAGTCTAATAACTTGTTTTAATTATGCAATTTTGATTTCTTGTTTGGTTTTAAATTACCTATTCGCATTGGGTGAATGAACCGACGTTTTGTTAACTCGCAACTATGCTTGTTATTTAAAAGCCGTTACAAATTTACATACCCTACCTAAGATCTGTTTCGTAAACTGAATGATCTAGTACCTTATTATTTATTGTATAATATATGAAGTGGACTTCATGTGGTGAAGCTTGGAAACTTATTCAAATGGAATATGATAGAGTGTGATTAAATTGCGCATACGCACTATGAACTTGATTTGAATTAAGCTATTAAGCTACTTACAGTCAATGATGGGGCTCGACTATTTTTTTCACTTTCATTAATATCAGAATATGTTCTATCATCAAATATTTATATGTACATACAAACAAAAAATATTTGTTAATTATCTTCGCATTTGTTGCAGCAATTTTTCATTGAGTCACCATTTGCGATTTATTGTTGTTAACGGCATCGCAACGTTGTACTTATCTGCTTTTAACGTTTTTTTTTCAATTTTTGTATAACTGTTGTATAAGTGTAATAATTGATTTAACAATGCACCTACTTAGCAACTAAATATTTGCATAATAATACTCAAATTATTAGCACTCACATCAGCAATCGTAAAATTTTATTAAAATTATAATCATTTTATTACATGCATGTATATTGTAGTACATATATTTGAACGTATTTTTGCTTTATACGTTTCCGACGTATTTTTCACACTCATTTGGCAATTGTATTTTGGCGATTTCTCATGGCAATTATTAATAGTTTACACATTGTTTATAATTTTCAATGTGGCGAACATTTCGATTGGATTTAAATTTCTTCTTATACATATATTCGACTTAAGACGCCATAAAAATTACTATTCAGCATTGTGTTGTATAGTATAGTAAATTCATCTGTTTACTATTCCAAACCATATGTAATCAAGAACAGATATATACATAAGTAAATATTGTACCTATATATGAATTACTTTTTGGTGCCATAATTCAATTGTTGCCCATCGCACTTATCATTTGTTATTCTGATTCTGATTCTAGAGTACTTTTTATTTTTGGCCTTAAAGATGGCACGCGGCAGTTTCTCTTTTGTTTAAAGAAATAAACTTAATTTGTTTACGATCGGCGGGCTATAAAACTTCAATTGCCAGATAATTGAAATGTTGCTTTGATTTCGACGTGCTTTACTACCCAGTTCGAAAAGAATGAATACACAGACTATATAAACTAGCACAAATATTAATGAAAATTGTCTACAAAGATTTAATTAAATACAATTTGATGTATATAAAACGGTAGAAAGTTGTATATTTTGTGCATTTCTTAACTTCGTTTCGTTGAAGTTATAAAATTTTGCATACAAACTTTATGCCAGGGTGTCCCCAAGTCGATCATTATGATTACGCAGCACTCTTATTTGTTTGTTTTTAATGAGTATGTGTGCTATTATTATTGTTATGCCGTGATCATGACTATAATTAAGATAACCATTAATTTTTGACTTGTTTTTTTTTGTTAAATTAGTCATTGTTTTATAATATCTTAGTGTTAAACAACTTTTACTTGTGAATATACAAAGTATACATTTAACTTAATTCTTAAAAAAGAAGTATAAAAAATTTTCAAAAAATACTTTCATTAAAGAACTATTCAAATTGCAGTTCACCCTTAATGACAATCAAGATAATCAATAATAATAACCACTTTGAGCCTGTTGTAAGCAGTTTGGTTGACATTCAGTGATTAACACCTTTTGACTGGCTCGAGTTCGAGCCACATTTGGATGCACGTGGGCGCCGCTTTTAGCTGGCCTAGGGACAAACTTGTCTAATTGAAAGAGTCAATAGTTCGTGAAACAGACAAATTGATTATTTTACAGCTCAAATTAAATACTTAACACTTGCGAAGCCGTTTTCGTTGTATAACAGCGTGTAACTGCTAATTAATCAACTTGTTAAAATATTATATGTATATACATATATAAATATTATCCATTGGACACTTGGAGATCTTGCATAATGTGTTTCAAGTTTCGGGGTCGCATTTGGAAACATGGACAATGTCGGCATCTATCAATTAGCTGGCTGGCTTATAAATGCGAAAAACAATAACACTTATCAAAAGACAACAATGATTATTTGACACTCGATTATTAATTGAATTAACTGCTTCATACCACTTTAAAAAGGTTTTAATTTAACGCACCCAGCGCCAGCCAATGCGAAATATCCGCAGAGATCGACAATTATCTAGATACAGATCGCTGCGACAGAGCAGAACCTTTGTTTCTTTGATTTTGCGGATGCCTCGTATCAATTGATTTGTGCCTGGGCTCCTTGTGCAGCCACTTATGAGTCTGGCTGTGTGCTAAGTGATTAGATAAAGCACAGAACAGTTGAGTCTGTCAACGATGCCTGGATTTCAATAACAATGCTGTGCTTCGCCCCAAAGCACTTTATAGATGAAATGAAAAGTGCGGCATACCAATGCCAATTTTTAACAGAGAATTTATTTTGTTTCCATCCAGAAACGTTGAATCGTGAACTGTGAGTAATAGGTCCCAGTTTGACAGAAGACTCAATTGACTGCGTTATTTTTATCACCTTTCAGACCAGTTAAGCTGTCAATATTTGAGTTCATGCTAAGTCAACAGTGTATCGATCTTTTAGCTAAAACTCTGATTGAAAGTGATCAAAGGTCTCGATTTATTTGTGCATAGCATACTTTTTGAAGCATTTATTTATTAATTTTGTATCAATTATTTAATTGAATGAAAATATTATTTATAAAATAGACACTGCACATGTCTTCAGGGTATAAAAATGTTAAGGTTCCGCTATAATATATTTTCCGTTCACGTACATATCAAACAATTTGAATAGCAAATTAATAATTCATCCTCGGTGATTGCAAATACAAGTTTTGTTATAACGACTATTCTAAAATTTCTAGTTTTCTGCTGGCTCATCCGAACGCATCTCTTCCCATTACGGTTGCATTCTGGTCTGAATCTGGACTTGGCACTCGTCTGAATTTGGTGCCGGCGATGGGGGATTTTCGCTGATTGCTGTATGCAACTAACTTCATTCACATCAGTTCTGTATTTCTATGCTCTGTTCACTTAGCGAAGAACAGAATATTGGTTTTGTGCAGTGTCCGGCTTGCTATTAAGGCTTGAACAATTTTATTTTCTTTTTTACTCAATAGATGAGTTATTGATTTACATTATTGCTTACTAATTTTGATTAAATAAAAAGTACATATTAAATAATATTGTTGAATTTAAAAAAAAACTCGATAGTTATACCTTAATTAAATTGAATATTTTAAATATGTTCTTAAATTAAACACTTTTTTCCCAAATTGAATAATTCAAAGTTCTTTAATGAATTTTTAGTTTTTAATTTATATTAATTATTATTAAATATTTAAATATTAAATTAAATAAATAATTCAAAATCCAATTGCATTACCTTTAGTAAATTTGAACAGAGTATAACTTTGTCGCTTGCACCCAACTGCAACGTTACAACTTGTTTAAGGCTTTTTTTTGTTGTTTTTGCAAGTCGGCTAACGAAGCATCGCCAACACCCAGTCATTAATGGGTCCGATTCGAACCGCTTCGTTGCAGTTACAACTTGTTCAGCGCCGGCTTGTCTGATGGGATGATGTTCTGATGGCTAGTTGCTTGGCTGGTTGGTTGGCTGATCGTCTGGTTGTTTGCAGTGTGACAATTAATGAAATGTTCAGAATCAAATGTTTAACTATTCTAATTATATTAATTAAATATTCGCACACAATGTGTACAAGTTTATCTCTAGCTTTTCTTGTTCGCCCCAGCAACGAATGCTGAAATATAGCGTTAATTATTATTTTACAGTGTAAAACTGATCAGCATTAAAAACAACTGATAATATCACGTTATTTGGGTACTTCACAGTTTATTTTAGTCAGTATATAGTATATTTTTATTGCAATGTTCAACTTGAAGTTGTAAACTTCAAAAACTTTCAATATGGTTATATTTTTATTTTTTTCTGATTAATTCCATTAACAGTCTAGGACTTAATGTTTTCTTAAGTATATATTATTATCTACCATTAGAGTATTGCGAGGTCGGTCAGCTGCTGGAATTATTTCGTTTTCCCCATTAAGGAATTCATTGAAGTGATTTATGCATATTCGAGCCTGTCTTCTTTATTTGCTGTAACTTGCGGCGATTCTGTTTTGGAACTTTCTTCTTTCGACTTTTTCTTGAGTTGTTTCAACAAAACAGTTTTTTTTTGTTGTTGTACATTTACGACTTCGGGCACCTCCAAGGTATATTTTAAACTCGGTAAAAGGGTCAACTTTGACAGCATAACGGTGCTTAAAGGTCTTTCAAATTAATAANCATTTACGACTTCGGGCACCTCCAAGGTATATTTTAAACTCGGTAAAAGGGTCAACTTTGACAGCATAACGGTGCTTAAAGGTCTTTCAAATTAATAACGTTTTGCATTTTAAAGTACAAAGGATTATTTGATCAAGTGATAAGCATTTATGGCTGGAGTAAAGTGTGTCTGCCTCGAAAGTGAGTGTTTACTTAATTACAATGGAGACCCTTGAATTTCATTGTCTAAGACTTGCATAAGTCGATAAGGAGAACTACCTAAATCCAGTGCAGACCGGGTCACAGTGCCTGCAAATTGTGGAGTACCGCAGAGCATTCAGATAGCAAGCGATTGTAAATATTGCTTTTTTAATATATAGATTAAACTGATATCGATTGATAACTTGAAACTATTGATAGCTTGGCAGTATTGAAAAGTTTGAGTTTGACTATTTGATGACTAAAGCTATTTTTAAGAAAATAAAATCAATTCGATCTGCACAAAATGAAAATGCAAACAAATGAATAAAGCCATCAATCATCATTATTTCCAAGGCGGAAAATGTTAATTAAACTTGTCAATCATTGATCAATGTTTGGATTTAAATAAACGCATAGAGAGCGGTCTAAAAATATTTGAAATTGATTTCAAATTTGGTACAATCCAGACGCATGAATGAAAATTGCGTAAATATGGTATTTATTTATTTTTACTTAAAATATCCGATTGATAATGAATGTATATGAAATTTTACACATTGCTTTCATGAATGAAGCTAAAAAAATGAATTTTACCGCCGTAAAATAAGGCAATCAAATATATTTTCAATAAATGGTTTTGTTCTATTAAATATTTATTTGATTTGGCATAAATAGTTTACACATTCAAAACATTTAAAATTCTTATTTATTTCGTTAATGGCCACCGATTTGAGTAACTCACGTTAATTATTTAAATTTTTTTTTTTGTTTCGTTTTGACTCACATTTATACTGTTAACTTTCACACTTAATTTTAGGTAGACATTTTATGTTTTACAATGACATTTTCGTGGCTCTAAATTTCATTTAAGTATCTTCATGTTTAAGTTCAATTGTTTTCATTTTAACTGTATTTGTTTATGTGCTATATTTATTGTTGTTACAACATTTTTTTTAGATCGGTAATTAATAACAACCTTAACAGCGTCTGTTCGGAAGTTTATTATGTAGTGTATAAGTCGTAGAGTATCGGAGCTTTTCGTTGTGGCCCAAATATTATAGCCAGAAAATCGCTTTTCGAGTATTCACCTTGTAACAATGGGTGGGTCTTGTGATGATCGTGTGATCGGTTCATGAAGTACAATTTGATTCATTTATGAATAACAACAACTGGGAGTAGCCAGATACTAGTAATATTCGAAATTCACTGATCTGCTGAAGCGGGCATAGGTTGGCAGTAGCATAAAGCAGGTGGTAAGCAGTTGGTATATTTAACATGGAGATTAACAAATTCTTATTTCAATCTAAAGACAAACTACACAAACTTAACCGTCATAAAATAAATGCTGCTTACTTTATGAATATGAATATATATATGTATATATATATGTATATGTGTATAAATACAAGTCGATTCTGCTTTATTTACAGGGGGCTATACGAAGCAATTGTAATGTATCACAAATGTGATCATTTAAAATTTTAGCAGGGAACCAATAAGAACATTGCAGTCGGCTGTACCCGACTGCGTAATACTCGTTCACAGTAGAATAACAGCTGAAATAGTCAAAATCTATAACTTAAATATTATTGTTATTATTAGAAAAAAATTATATTTTTCGTGATTTGCGGGGATGGAAGTTGGCGTATATATATAAAGATAGATATAGATAGAGATTCGATTAGCCACGCCCCTAGTTAACATTTTATCGTATATAAACGTGTATAAGTTCTAACTTTCATACGGACAGACGGACATTGCACAAACCCAATATACTCGATTCATTTCATGAACGGGTATTACAAATTTTGATTAATCAATTTTGATATTCACCAAGCTTCGTGTATGCCCCAGCAAAAGAGCTGCTCTCCATATTTAAATACAAATTCGCATTGGCTTGTAAATCGTCAGGTATTGAGCAATGACATATATATGCATGAACAATCATAGGTAATATGGTATGACTATCTTTGGTTTCCTTGTGCCCAAGGCAAAAATGTTAACTTATACGACCAAATGCGAGACATCGCTGGTATACCCGGGCGAGTAACGCGGTGGCAGTGGATTCTGCTGCGGCCTAGTCCTGCCCAGGCCCAGTTGTGGCGGCGCCAGGCCCGATTTGCCCAGGGTGGGGTCATAGGGTCGCCGTATGCGCAGCACATCGGCCGCATCGCCCGGCCAGGCGCGTTCCGGTCCCAGGCGCTGGCCCAGACGCGGATACCGCCGTTTGTCCACCGCCAGGCTGATGGTCCCCGGCGCATGTGTGGCCATCAGACCCACGTTGTACTGTCGCTGCATGGCCAGCGAGGCGCGTATAGTCTTGCGTTTCTGAATATCAAAAAAAGGCATCGATTAGTGCGATAATTCTGTTATGATTGTGATTAATTTAGCCAGGATTACCTCAATGGTGCCGCGCCATTTGTCGGCCGCGTGACGGGCAATGTCCAAACGCTTCTGCTTCTTCACCTGATGCTTCTTGTAGATGACCTCGATGATGATGAGACCCACGCCGCCAGCTATGCCCACGCCCACCAATATGAAAACGCCCGCCATATTCTTGAGGCCCAGCGTGTTCGGCGTCTTCTCAAACAGCTCGCAGTTCTGCTGCACGTGCCCGTGAAATATCCACTGTTTGTCCAGTTTCTCCATGAAGCCACCTGTGCATACAAACAGTTTTTGTTTGAGCATATTGAATAATACAAACATGACACATTAAATTAAGTGCCTCTAGCTCTTATAGGTATATAGCTCATATCTCCGAGATAAAATTGGTTTTTATCGATATTAATGGAACAAAATAAATTATCCACCTGTTCTGCGTATTGATTAGGAGAATCTGAACTTCATAAGATTAGTTCTCTAGTTTTTGTAGTTATCGATCATGCCTATTTTTTGATATTTCAATTCAGTGCCTCTAAACCAAGAATTAAAATCGATTTTTTTCGAAAAAGAGAAAAAATCTAAATACGATAAGTTTATGTCTCTAGTTTATTAGTTAACGATCACGCTGCTCTGGCTAGACAGACGAATATGTAGAGACTTTCTTCTGCATTTTCACCCGTTCTGAATTTTTCTGGGCCAACCTACTTTCATGAAATTCGAGTATGGCCAGTGTAACGGCATCCGTCCAGGGCGAACCCTTCTGCAGGCCAATTCCATAGCCGCTGCGTCCAAATAGCTCGCCAGCCGTGACCAGCTCACAGTCCTTGGAGGCCTCATACTCTAGGCGGGAAGAGTCCCAGATGAAAGCCATCAGCTTGCTGCAAACGAAAAACCAGATCTCTTAGAATCGAGCAATTTAATATAGTTCAAATACTACAATAAATACGATAGTTAATAAAATACTTGGTTTAGGAAAAGGTTTGTTATATACGAATATGAATACGATAACTACGGCTACTGAAGAGAAAGAGAGCGAGAGAGAAAGAGATAGAGAGGAAGAGATCAAAAGAGAGTAGTACGAGGTTAAGTTGAGTGGAGATAAAGAGCGTGAAGAGTGAGTATTGAAATTGTCGTTGTTGTTGGATTAGTTGTTGTTGTTGTTGTTGTTGTTGTGCCAGAATCATGCGACTATTTCAGCTAATAACAAACACTCGAATCGAATCGAATCGAAGAAGAAGAAGAAGTAGAGAGCGATGCCTCAGCTCGCTGGCAAGTTACCCCTTCTTCACATCCTGAATGGCCTGCTCGGCGGTGACATAGTTGTTGGCCTCCATGGTGCGATACATATTCGATAGCTCCACCTGACGCCGGAAATACATGTCCACCGATGAGCCCTTGACCGTCGCACAGGTCAGATTCTCCATTGTATTGCGCAGGCGGGCATCGTTGATGCCGCTCAGCTTCGTTTTGGGTCGCTCCAGCACGAGGAAGGCCGCCAAGTTGGCAGTATACGAGGCGACTATAATCATGGCAAAACCGGCCCAGACCATGCCCAGGACACGGGCCGAGAAGCTGCGCGGCGTGCCCTCGCCAATGCCGCTATTGAGAAGAACGCCCCACGCGAACCAAATCGCCGAGCTGAGATTGAGCGCCTTCTCCTCGTTGCTGTCCGAGTGCGACAGCTTGAAGCGTCCAAACGGTGAGAATCTGAGTGTTAAAAGATCACAAAGTTAGTACGGCGCATGCTCAATTGGCCAGCTGGAACCATGGCTAAGTGATGTCTGGGGATCTGTGCGAGAGGCTGTTCGGCTGTGCTCGCTAACTTTTAACCGTCAAATGCAACGAGCATTAGTGCAAGTCCAAGCCATCACTAATCGGGTTATAGGGTATGTGTCTGGGATTCGAATCTGAGAGAATCTGTTTTACGCACCTGTCCAGCAGATAGAGCACGAGCGCCACAACATGAACCGACACCATTACCAAGATCCATAGCGTGTTACTAAATGGCTGCAAGAAAGACACAAGAGTACTCGATCGGGACGGTTTCTTCTCGAGTATTGTAATGCCTTGGTATTTGAATGGTTTCGAGAATTCGATATACTCGGCACGCTCCGGATTAATGGTTAGTGGTGCAACGATCATGCTAGAAAAAAAAGCAATACGACTGACTAAATATTGAGTTCAAAGATCAAATGACAGTTGCTGTACACTCAGAGAAAAACTATGTGAGTTTTTTAGTAGCCTTAAATGATATTTACTTACGATTTTAGCGACAGTCTGTTTAATATTTTACTCAAATCATTTATACACCACAAATATATATTGAAATATGAATATCGTCTTAGTTTTGACAAAGTTAAAATTTATACATATGTCAAAATAATGGTCAAATTTGGCATGATTTTTGAGAATTTATGCAATCAATTTATGTAAAACGAAAATTTAAAAACGTAATAAAATTAAAAAACAAAACTGAAATTAATAATTTTCGGTCACTGTGAAATTTGAAGCGCACTTTTTCTCTGAGTGTAGGTTTCGGATCTTACTCGGCACGTTCGTTGACCAGCTCGCCAATG
The DNA here is from genome assembly GCA_004143765.1 of Drosophila melanica. Classification (NCBI taxonomy): domain Eukaryota; kingdom Metazoa; phylum Arthropoda; class Insecta; order Diptera; family Drosophilidae; genus Drosophila; species Drosophila melanica. The sequence continues at coordinate 14,382 of SCDT01003435.1, forward strand.
AGACCCGTCCACTCCTTGCGCAGCGTCATCGCGCCAGTGTTGTTCCGCAGGATATAGTGGCCGAATTGGCCATCGGGCGACAGGGCCAGGTCATAGGTGAAATTGATGCGCTTGGAGAGTTCAATGAGCAGGTCTATGCAGTAGCCACGGCAGCAAAACTCGTTAGCTGGGAGTTAGGGAGTAGGACAGGTTTTACCCAGCTATTGATTGGACAGAAAGGATTTGGTGTTCACCTGTCGCATCGCTGGCATTGAAGAGTGGACAGGGACGCTCGTCCGGCTCACAGCGGAACTCATCGTCGCCCATGCGCCGCACATAGACAAAGGGCTTCTCCTCGATGGTCAGCAACTTGAGATGCGTCGGTATCATGATGCCCTCCGGCTTCCGCTTCTGGTGGCCGCCCCAAATGATCTCGCTGTCATTGATGCGCATCCGCATCTTTGCCCTTAACTGTTCAATAGAGAAGTGATTATAATATTAATAATTCATTCAAAAAATATTTAAGTAATCAATAGAGACTAGAGACTTCAGACAAAGTGTTCAGATTTTAAATAAAAAAAAGTGTCCATTAACATCAATTCTAAATTTAAAGTCGACACACTTAAAAAAAAATTTTTGTTTGATTTTTTTTGGAAAAAAGCATGTACTCCCCCCTTATTCATTTTCGAAAAAAAAATTTTTTTCAAAATTTAAAATTGCAAGTTTGAATTTTTAATAGATTTTTCTGGCCACAAATATTAAAACAAACATAATTTACCCTGTTTCTGAGTTGGTCAAATATTTTGTCAAAATTCATGTCAAAATTAAGAAAAATTTTGACAGGTAAAGCTCTCGCACCCATATGTCTCATATTTGAAACATCCATAGATTTGACAAAACTGAACCGATTTTTTGGTTTGATGTCATTCTGGTCAAGATTTTCGATTAAGATCGATTATTCATTTAAAATCTATGTATTTCTATTCTATATTGTTTTATGTACTTTTAAGTCAAAGGAATCGTTTTCTAAAAAGATAATGGGGTGCTTAAATGTAACTCACGCTGTCGTAGCTGAATTTGCCCACCACGTGCTGCTTTTGGTGCTCGCGTATGTTGATCACATCGTAGCCGGCATAAATGCGGTCCCCGTTGTCGTCGAAGGCCACCTGACCCGTTTCGCCGGTGATGTTTCTGGTCTTTAGGTACTGAAAGAGTCGCTTGCCTGCGGTGCGCGTTTGATGTTGCATTAATTTGCGGCCATATGTCCTGGTAAATATGCTCACCTGACTCCCAGTTGACCGCCGAATCGCCGCAGTCCTTGGGCGCCTCGGCGATGGTTTCATTTGAAATCATTTCCTTAATAGCCGAGGCCAGCACATAAACGCTGTCCTGCAAAGCGGCAACGTGAATAATTAATATGGACCCTGGCGCAAATTGGCACAATGGCCAAACGCTGACTCAGCTTACCCTAATGTGTCCCTTGTCGCTGTGGGCGTGCTCCAGCTGCAGGCCAAGGACTCCGTTGGGCGTATTGTTCGCATGCAGCGCCTGCTCCGTCACAATCCACACGTGTCCCTCGCCAGTCATATTATATTCGCCAGCATCGCGGAATATCACTTGAGCATCCTCCGTGCTGCGAACAGACAAAACACAAAAGTCCTTTGTTTACGTGCCTGGGGACTTGGGATAATGGCCACGCTTATAATAAGCTCAAAAGTATTCGATGAAACCTGAACAATGTCAACTAAGGACACTCCAATTGCAATTCGTTATTATCATGATAAAACTGATATTTTTTGATAGATTTGGAAACCGTAAAAACAAAATAGATTTTGAAAATTGGGATAAATATATTCGCTATGTAGTATTATTACTTTGTTGACAGAAAGACAGGTTTTTATTTAATTTTTCTTACTTAGGATTATTTTATTTTCTGTCTGTTTAATATGTGGGAAATGAGCAATAGTACAAAACAAACAGTTTTATTTTTGGTCGCTTGGATTTTTTCAATAAAAAGAAAGTATTGAATAACCTTTAAATTTACGTTAAACATTTTTTGTAGCATACTCTCAGGAAACTATATTTTATTTTCGTTTTTATACTCGTTCACGAAGTGAAACTAGTATATTGGGTTTGTGCAATGTCCGTCATGCTGTCCGTCTGTCCGTCCGGATGAACGCAACTTTTTTCGNTTTATACTCGTTCACGAAGTGAAACTAGTATATTGGGTTTGTGCAATGTCCGTCATGCTGTCCGTCTGTCCGTCCGGATGAACGCAACTTTTTTCGGCTATTGAAGATAAAGTTTTAATGCTATAGTCACCAAATTTGGAATGTAAATAACTGGTTAGCTCCTTTGAAGATTCACCTATTTAGGACAAATCATGATCAAACGCCATCAGCGTAAAAATCGGTTCACTTTTGACAAAGTTATGGGGGTTTGATATGAAGGAGCTATGGAATTTGACAACTTTACATGTCCGAATTTTTGTCGATTTTGGGATGATTTTTGACCAAAAATTTGACCCTCCCAAAATCACTTTCAATGTTGTTTTTTATGCTAATTGTGGCAAATAAAATCGATTAAAACTAAAAATTCGAAATTCTTAATTTTGAAAAAATATTTTTTCCGAAATTCACAAGGGGGGAATACATGCTTTTTTGATCAAAAAATTCAAAAAAATTTTATTTTCGAAAATTAGTATATTTTGAATGTGGAGTCAATAAATAGGAGAAATCATGATCAACATG
>SCDT01003436.1:0-11470 GCA_004143765.1 Drosophila melanica
ATAAATAAATTTAAAAAAATAAAATATTTTTTATTACTTTCGGGAGGAGCTTCATGGGTAATTTTTATTTGGCCGTCGGGTTTGCCAGATATTCATGAATGTCCCAGCTGAAACACCAGGCAAACAGAATCGTCAGAAGGTCGACAAAAATTTACAATATGTATAAAATTCCATTGCATACTTACAAGGCAATAATTTGGGCTGCTGATGTGCACGACTTTTAATGAAAATTTTAGCTGAAATACTAAGCGAACAGAATCGGCAGGAGGCCGAAATAAATTTGCAAAATGTATAAAATTCCATTGCATACTTATAAGGTAGGCATTCGCAAATAATGCAAATTTGTTGCCAAACATTAAAAAATCAACTTCTAACGAAAATTCGGAGCAACAGCAGCTGCAACTTAAAGAGGGAAGGGGTGGGGCAAGAGCGGGGACACCTGAAAAAAAGCATACATTTTTTATGCCATATTATTGCGTGTTTTGCAATAATTAGGCTCTTTAGGTTCAACACTATACCTTTGGTATGATTACCAAGGATATGGCGGTCATCTGGGAACCAAATGCTTAAACACCTTTCGATAGTGCTATTTCTTCTAGTTCAAAAAGGTATATCCATCAAGGATCCTTGAAGATGTAGCCGAGATGTGGCTATAAAAGGAATCTCTTTTTAAGAAAAAAAGCTCCAACTCGAACATATCCTTGCAGATTTTCAAAGGACTTGGTGCGTTAGATCAACATTTCAAGTGGCTATATCTCGGCCATATGATATCAGATCTTGGAAAGATATACCTCATTAAACTCGTACAAGTCTATATATTATATAAAATTTTCGCGATTTTGACAAAATTTGTGATGTTACCCCTTGTGATTTTTGTCAAAAATGGTCAAAATTTACAATTGGAATTTTTAATGCCAATCGATAGTTCTGATTCTTACGAATCCGGAAACGTATATCTTTCCGCGGTCGGACCCAATTTGCCGAAGATATGGCGTTTATAATTTCCTATAAACTACATGCCACGGACGGACCTGCAAGATTGCAACGCAAATTCTGCCTAAACTACCAGGCAAACAGATCTCAGAAGCAGGTCGACATAAATTTGGCAGTCGAATAATTTCACTGCATACTTTTTCCAGCAGCAGCTGTAAATTGGCAGAGGGGTACTGTTAAAGTAGTCACGAGTATTTTAGCATTGCATACTTTTGTGCTGACACAAAAAACCAACTCGATTGGTATGCATTCAAAATGTCCTCTTTTCAAGATAGACCTAAAATTGGCTAAGTTAGGGTCGAATTTGTGGTTTTCACTAAATTTTATGACCTTCAACAATTTTTACCAACATATTTTGTCGAATTCAGAAAATTCTTGAATGAAAATTCTTGAAAAATTCTTGGATTCTTACGAGTTTAAATGGCCATATTGTTCAGTAATATTCCTTTACTTGTCCAAGAATTGAATGTTATAAACGCAGTAAACGCTTTCATTTATAAGTTGTCGTGACTAATAGAAATTTAAATATATCACCTGAGTACGTGCCTATACCTGGTGCTGAGTACTTTTGAACAAACCGCTCAGCAGGCCTTGAGCATATCTTGAATATTTCTTACTTGAAAAAGGTAATATTTTTTACTGTATCAAAAAATATTTTTTATTTCGAGGCGCAGCCAACTTCACCGCATAAATCAGCGCGCCAAGCTCACGATATATGTATAAATTGCAAACCTTCCCGAGAAGTGGGAAAATAGCGCCATGAATAACGTGAGTCTAGTGAGTTAAAATCAATTAAAAATTAAATACAATTGTTTCCTAAAGGATCTGGATCTGGCCGACGTCGAGGCCTGCTATCACACGTTTACAAACTTTATGCCGATGTTCTACGCCTCTTTCGACAATCTGCGCCATGTAAATGTTTGTTATAGAGTAAACATCATTTATTATTTTCTCTTAATTCCAGCTTATCGGTCATTTTTATGCAGAAACTGCAAGCCTCAGCTGGAATGGCAATAGCCAACAAGGCCGTGAGGCTATTGAAAAATATTTATTGAAGTTACCATCCGCGCTTCATGTGATTTTAACTCTGGACTCACAGCCCATACAGGATCCGGATGACCAGACAACATACGTTATTATGGTCTCCGGTACTGTTCAGTACACTGCACAGCCACAGCGTGACTTTCAACAAACAATTTTTGTAACTTGCGAGAATAATTCATGGAAGATCACGTCGGATTGTTACCGTTTACTAGATACTGAAGTTAGACAACCCTACAATAAATTTGTATAAATGTAGGAAATTAAATCTGTTTATTTATTGAATATTTCGGGTTTTCGAATATTCTATAAAAGTTAATTTGTGAAGGGCTTTTTAAATTGTTAACTGAATTGGCGCCCAAGTTGCTAATTGAAGCGCGGCCAACTTCACGGCAGACATCAGCTGAAATGCTTTATGATAGTTGTGAATTGCAACCCTTGGTGTTGTCCGATTTCAAAAAAGAACGCAATGAACAACGTGAGTGTCAAATAATTTAAATCAAATTACATATATATATCTTTAAGAAACCATAATGCAATGTCTGCTTTACTAGGAGCTAAAGGCCAAGGTGGAGGCCTGCTGCCGCACGGCTGAGGACTTTACGCGCTTGTACTATGCCTCCTTGGACAATCGGCGCCATGTACGCATGTCAACCGGCAATTGCTGATGTTTGCTTCAATAAACAAATAATAATGTGTTTCGATTGCAGCAAATGGGTCGCTTGTATATAGATACTGCCAACTTTAGCTGGAATGGCAATGGCGCACAGGGCCGCGAAACCATTGAGAGATACTTCTTGGAGCTGCCGTCATCGCGTCATATGCTGACAACTCTGGACTCGCAGCCCATACTCGATCCGGCTGTTGGTGGTCAGACCACGTACATCATCCTGGCCAGCGGAACGGTCAAGTACGCCGAGCAGCCGCAACGCACGTTTCAGCAATCCTTTGTCATAACGGCTGAGAATGACAAATGGAAGATCGCGTCGGATTGCTATCGCCTGCAGGAGCCACTGAATTAATCAAATGTGCATTTACAAAATACGTGTAAAAATTAATGTAAGCTGATTTAAAATAATTATAATGAGTAAATTAATTCGAACTTGGAACAATCATGTTTAAGCATATTGAGTAAATTCTGTTTACCTCTTTTAGATAATAATTAACATAATGTACAATTAAGATTGATTGACGTACAGTAAACATGGATTCAGATTCTTGGAAACAAAGTTTTTCATGTTTTTTTTTTTTTTGGAACGGTACGATAAATTATATAACAATATTCTGATGCTGTTAAGCTTATGATTTATGTGTTGGAAGCGCAGAATTTTTGTCGATTCTTGTTAAAAAGTAACTTAAAAATTGACGTTCTAGTTGGTTATAACCAACTACTCAATACTCTTTCACAAGGCAACAACAGTTTAATACGGTCGCAAACGGCCTTAATGATTATTCAACCCCAAATTGTAATTTTGTAAAAATATGGATTTTTATCATATTTTCCATGGCAGCATTTATATCATATATACCTTATCAAATAACAATCAAAATTAAGTATTTTGCATTGAAACAAAATATAGCCTTGGCTTTCAATATTGATCAGATTAATATATATATATATATATTTTGAGGGATGAAAAATATAGAACATAATTTGCTACAAGGATTTAAAAATTTTGCTATTTTTTGTATAAGCTCTGAAATATGTTTGATTCAGGTGCATTTATNGCATTTATTATGTTTATATATGTTTATATATATGTATAAACATATATATATATATATATATAGGTTAAAGGTTAGGAGGAGCAACAGACGTCGCGTCGTGCAGCCGAGATGCATTCGTTTGCTTTTGCCTTTCGTATTTGTTCTTATACTCAGCTCATCAAGTGAAACAGAGCATATTCGTTGAATTTGAACGATTTGAAATTGTTGGCGCTATAAAAATTAAAATTGAAAGATATCTGTAATTAAATGGAGTTTTTATTGGATATGGTTGACTTAAAAGATATCCGATTTGGACTTAAGGCTCAGTGCAGATGAAAAGCTTTAAAATCCAAAGTTAACAATCAAGGATATAATTTTCAGTGCATCCTTTGAAAGTTGTTTTAACAGAGTATTGCTGAGTCGGGCCGCAGGCGATTGCAACGTTGTCAGTTGTTTTGTCCTCAGCTCGGCCCATCGGCTATTTCTGGCCACGCACTCGCGTGACGACAATCGTGCAGCCAGCACACGCAGCCAGGAGCAGCGACTGCTGCATTTGTTGACGGCTCCCAGCAAGGGCCAAAGCGCAGAAGGGCGTCGGAGCAACGGAATCAGGTAGTTAATAAATAATAAATAGCTGAGAGCGTTTGCATTAGCAATCAGTTGGAGAGCGTGGGCGCGGTGCAAAGTGCTGCAGCATTGCCTGGGCGCCACCCAAACAAGCGACCACCAGACCACCACCCACTGGCCGCCCAGCAGCGAGTGACCTTGGCCTAGTTGGCCGCACAGCAACAGCTGCTGCAAGCAGAGTCCGAGGCAGTTGGCATTTAATTGCATTTGTCGGCACATGGTCGAGGAGCTTGGCTGCCTGAGACAAACTGGCGGCATCGGCAACATACACGTTGCGATGCCCACTCCGAGCACAACGAATGCAGTTGGCAGCACTTCAACATCAGCAGCAACAGCAGCAGCAGCAGCGGGAGTCAGCACAGTGTCAACTGCGACAACCCATCAGCATCAGCATCAGCATCAGCAACAGCAACAGCAACAGCAGCAGCAGCAGCAGCATCAACAACAGCTACTGCATCAACAGCAGCAGCATCCGCATCCACATCAGCAGCAGCATCCACATCCACATCAGCATCACCAACAATTGGCCCACAATATGAGCATGCTGAATATCAAGAGCAACGTTGCAACTGGCGGCCGTTATCTTTGGACAGACCGGGAGCTGCTGATGCATCTGCAGAATTATACACCGCTCATCCTGTTGATTGATTTTGTGGAGAAGACACGCACCAAGCGCTTTTATGAGAGCTCCGAGCGCTACGAGATCCTGATGCTGGTGTTTATCATGCGCAAGGGAGCGCCGTTCTGTGAGAACAAACGTTTTCCGGCCGAATATTGGGTGAATCTGTCCGTGGGGCCCGTTGCGGAGGCATTTGATCGCCTGCAGGCGGCCATCGATATACCCGATCCCCAGCTGCCCATCCATATGAGCGTCACGGATCTGACCACCTGGAAGGAGATGTTCGACGGCGCCATGATAGACATACGACGGTTTGCCTATCATACCGATCCCATGCAGCTGGCCGATGTGGGCGTTTTCAATCGGATCACGTTCGAGCAGCGCTTCGCCATGCAGTGGCAGGAATAGGAGCCAGCGATGACCTTCAGCCCCAAACGGCTCTAGGTCGCTGGTGAACAATTCAAATAAATATACATATATATCAATCTGTGCATGAGTGTTAGTGTGTGTACATGTATTAGTGCTAGAACGCTCCTCGTTTCTATCGCCTCTTAAAGTGATTTAAATGCGGAGATGAATCTCTGAAAGGACAAAGTCGACTTGGAAGCTTTTTTTTTTTGTGACAGATAAAAACAATTACTGGGTTGGTCAGGACTTACTTATGCAGCCGAGAGACATAGGAGTCTCGGAGAGTCTTAAATTGGAATTGGAAAGGAATTTTACTGCCCGCGTTCTTCTTTTGCCTAGAGTTTAAGGAACACTTTATAATGATATATGCATGTATGTATCTATGTCTAGAAATGTATTAGCCACAATCAAGGTACCTGCACCTAAAACACACAGAAACACACACATAAAAAAGGATTTTTGTTGTTGGTTGGCGCATAGCGGAATTTATGAACTGTGCCTTCTCCTCCTCGCTCTCAATCCTTGCAAAGAACTTCACTCGCATGGTCCACATCAACTGCTGCGCCTGGTACCAAATCTGAACTATCAACATATATACATATATGTATAAATATATTGAATTATGTATAGAACATATTTGTATCTGTGTGTATTATCATAAAGATGCTTTAATCGAAATAAATGTTATTTATTGTTGACTAGCATAAATGCCTACCTGTGCTCCTTACGACATTTACTCTATAGCCAATATGGTTATATGTATATTAAATTACAGTTAACTATATATATATATGTTTAAATAACTCGACGGTAGAATTAAACCATTATTCATTCGTTAATTGCGCATCACTTTCGTTTTAGTTAGGCGATCCCGATCAAAGATGCCCAACAATTTTCCGCGCGTCATTTCCTTGGACTCGCGCAGGCCCAATCTATAGATCTCGTCATTCATGGCCTTAATCTTGTCGATCAGCTGCTCCGGCGGCAGACGGGCAAACTCTGTAAATTGCAGACAGTTTAATATCATATCAACTCATGTTTAACAGGAGACTGTCAAGTGTACGCACGATTGATGGCCGTCATATTAACGCTAGACAAGATCTGTGTACAGTCAGCCGTGGATGTGTGTATGGGCGTATCGCTCATGGTCAGAAACTCCTCCATGCCGGGAACTAAATGGTGCGAATCAAATTTATTACAAAGATAACTATGTCCAAGCATGTGAGTGGTACTTACAGCGTTCGGGCCACTGCACCGGCGACTCACGCAATGTCTCCAGTGATATGAGCTCCTCTTCTTTGGCGGTATGTTTGGTGGCGAGTGCATCGTTGCCTTCCATCTTTGGCATAGTTGCTGTGTTTATATTTAGAATGCATATATATTACATAAACCAGCACACAACCCAGCAATGTTTTTTTTTAGCATATAACTCACCTAGCGAATAGCTTTCACATTCTGAATTTGCTTTGTTCATTGCTAAAAGTCTCTGTCACAATTAAGAAAATTTCATGCAAAAATCAATTTTACAAATTGTAAACAAAATTTTTCCGCAAAATTGAGCTGGCGTTGCCACCTTAACGAAAAACTCCCCCATATATCGATAGCAAAAAAACACACACTGCTGCACAGTGTTACGCAATGCTCAGTTGTAGTGTTGTAAAGTTACACTATTATTAAATTTATAGGCATATTTTTTGTTTTTAAACAAAAAGCCTTTTTTACAGCTATAATTTTCGTATTTCTGCAATTTTTATTTTGAAAAAAATCTGGCCAATTGGTTTACTAATTGTAATTATGCAAACTATATGTACATGTGTTCTCCAAGACGAGAGTATTGCGGGCTCGCTCTGACGCATTAGCTACCGACCTGTCCGCTCCCGCTGCTCACATTACAGTGCCAGTTCAAAATATGTGTACGTCAAAAAAATTGTTATTAAAGTCTACAACGTAATGGAATTGAATTGTTTTTAAGTGAAATTCCAAGAGAAAATAACTAAAAACCAGTAACGTATCTTAAACGCATAGTTTATTTAATAACTAGTATAGCTGGTGCGACAATAAACATTGATTCCTGTCCATTAACTGACGCGGCGAACTGTTAGATTGTGCGTGCCTGCACTTTCTTTCAGTCATTGCTTCGCTCTTACTTTGGCCACACTTACCTGTTCCCTTATTTAACTTAGTGTAACCTTTGTTTTCGCCTTAGTTGCTGTGTAACGAACGAAACGTGTGCAACTACCTCAAAGAGACAATTGCGATAAATTGAGCTCAGCTCCAGTGGCGCCAAAATCGAAATAGAAAAACAAAACAAAAAATAAGCAACCAACTTTTTATACAAGCCAGACACGCTCTTATGATATATATGTGCCATCATCGCCCCCTCGCTTTCCCATAAACCCGACGAACCCATACGCTTCTAGGGCTACCAACAGTGCGTGGCAATAACTCATGGCCGCTAGCAAACTTTCAACAGCGACGGTAACAACGAGCATTAAGCACACAACACCGTTCGATGGCATTTGTGCGAAAATCTCAGCGTTCTATTTTGACTTAGATAACACTCTTATCCCAACGCGGGCCGGTGACTCCAAAGCAATACGCAAGGTATGTAAACTTTCCGGGTGAAAGTTCGCGCGCGATGATTGTCATACGCTTTCCACACACAAGTAAACACACACGCACACACATATTTATATAGATATTTAACAAAATTTTCCACTGCATGCGCTCGTTACGTACATGTGTTGTTGTGTATGAGTGTGTAGGCAAATAGCACGCGCGCGTCTCTCTCTCTCTTTCTTTCTCGCTCTCGCTTTGTGTCCGTCTGTGCATGCAAGTTTGATCAATGCACGTTGTCTTTCTCTGGCTAGAGGTCAAAGTCATAACAGACCGAGAATAAATGCCTTCACATCTCTAATGTTCGGATGACACTTGACGGCTTGACATTTACCGTTCAACAAAGATCAATGAATTTGCATGCACATGAAAAAAAAATTGTGTTTTCGTTGATTTGTCGTGTTTTTATTTTTGTTTTGACTATTTAAAAGATGTTTTGATTTTAAGCGGAAGCTGAAACAAATCGCATATATTAATACAGGAGTTAAAAATAAGCCTGTTTTGTCATGTTGAAAGCAGCTGCGCTGGAATGCTGTGCGCGTAATACACATACATATACTACATACATATACATATAATTAATAGCTGGGCACGCCTTATTCGTGATTTATGTAAACAAATGTATTCTGTGTGCATAAATTGTGTTTACACTTTTTGTAATCAAAAATTTCAACTAGACTTGAGAATTTCGAAAAATATACTATTAAGTATAAGTGTTTATATTTTGAATATTAGTTTTGCAGCGCTTTTTTCAGTGTATAGGGAAATGGTTTTTGCTTTGCACCTGTTACATCGCAAAACCAGACTAGAAAAAAAACCCATTAAAAGCTATTAAAATCGATGACAAAAAATTAATTAAGATTAGATGGCAATATTTTCTCTGATGAAAAAAACTAAATACATTTGTTTAGATTGTGGTTGTGGTGGAAATACCCATATTTCTATATAAACATATAAAAAACAGTGAGAATGGTAATTGCGTAACTATCTATTTTTTAATCAGAATTCATAACAAAAAAAAAAAAAGAAAAGCGAAAAATGTTTTTAAAAATTTATAACTGAATAATTATAGCTGATTTAACTCAGATAAAGCAGTTTATTACGCTTTAATATGTTTTTATATATAATTTGCGATGCTGTTATATATAGTCATAATCATATAAACTGGGAATCTGATAAGAAAACAATTTTATAAATCAGCTGTCATCCTAGCAGGGTAATCAAGGGGAGAGTAAACTGCTGGCAAACACCCTGTAATCTGCAATGCAACATACATTTGCTATTCCTTATAACGATATGTACAGATCGGGCCGCAAATTGATAAATATCGATTTTGAGTAAATTCGATCTTGAATAGAAAGCTAATTGGTTGTCAGCACAATTCCAACTCCATTTGGCATAGCTATATTTTATGTACAGGGTATTTATGCTTTCATAAACTGCGCATGACAGCATCGTTTCTTACGTAAATGCGTCAATTACAATTGATTACTCAATAATGTTTTTTTTATTTAAATTTTCCCAACTCTTACAATTTGCTTTGTGTTTTCCCGCCAGCTTGCCGACGTGCTGGAAACGCAATATAGCTTTACCAAAGATGATGCCAACTTGGCCACACAGAACTTCCTAAAGGCGTTTCGACGGTGTCCGGACAATTCGCAGACATCGCTGGACTCGTGGCGCAAGCATCTGTGGCGCGAATCCCTGCAGCAGAAGCACAAGCATCTCGCCGAGGACATCTATCCGCAGTGGCTGAAGCTGCGCTATCGCTACTTGGCCGTGCCCCAGGACTATGTGCAGCTGTTGCAGCGTATGCGGCGCGCCGGATATGCGCTCGCACTCATCACCAACGGCCCGTCGAAGGCCCAGTGGGAGAAGGTCGCCAAGCTGCATGTCCGCGGCTACTTTGACTGTGTGCTCGTCTCATCGGATCTGCCTTGGGAGAAGCCCCATCCGGAGATTTTCTACGCAGCGTGCAATTTTCTCGGCGTCAAACCGCACGAGTGCGCCATGATTGGCGATAAACTTGAGACGGACATCAAGGTAAGAGCATTGCTGTGGCTGAGCCTACAGCTACAAGATAAAGCGGGTAAATGCAGTACAGAGAAATCGCTGCACCAAAAATCGCTTTTGCAAATATGAAAAGTATCTTAAAGCTTGTTTACTTCAACTAAATGCAATTAGATCAACTTTAAGCCTATGTTTGAATGATTCATTTGGAAAAAACTGGTTAAAAACTGGTATTTAAAAATTAGTCGAACACAAAAGCACATTAAAGCTTTCAGTGAAGTTTGTTGCTTATACTATACGAACAAGTGATTGGGCAATAACGATGAATATTTTATGTTAAAAATTGAGGTGAAAGTTTAATTAGTTAATAAAGCTTTCAGATAAATTTGACGTATTTTATACGATGAAGATTTAAAAAGCTTAAAGCTGTTGCAATCAGCCGTATTTTCCTTACTTACTGCTCACTAACTGCTTGTTTTTTTTTTTTTATTTATTTATGCTCTTTTTCAGGGCGGTCACCTCGCCCAGCTGGGTTTGACATTCTGGACGCCGTTGAACAGCAGCAGCGCGTCCCAGTGCCTGGACGATGTGGAATACAAGCCGCACATAAAACTGAACAATCTGCTGGAGCTGTACAAATACTTTCCGCGGCTGAATGTGGTGGCACCAACACCGGCAGCATCATTTGGGCCAAGCATGGCGCACAGTCGTCGTGGCAGCCACATTAGCGGCACCGGCAGCAGCAGCAGCAGCAGCAACAGCAGCGGCAATAACAGCAGCATCAACAACAGCAGCGGGAGCAGCAGCCACAACAGCAGTAGCGGATGTGAGCTCGAGCGAGCTGCTGCACTGCGTCCGCATCAGCCGTACAGGGAGGATGTATATCAGCGACAATGGGCGTATAGGCGTGGCGGCTCGCTGCCAGCCATGGATTGCTCGAACAGCGAGGCGGAGAACAGTTGCGATAGCTTTATTTAAGCGCAGCCCCGAGAGAATCTGTTTTTGGATCATGCTGCGCTGTCTTTTGTGGGGCGACGCCTTCCGCGCTGTGCGGGCGCCATTGTTAAAAGAGGAAAGAAAGACAGAGTGAAGAAAAATGGAAAGCAAATGATGTACCTTCAGTTTACAAAACCAGACATACACACACACACACATTCACAAACACACACACATTCACAACCACAACCACACACAACAAAGCTTAAGCCTAAAGCAATTTTGTGAAACTTATGCAGGAATTAAAAGTTCAACTAAAATCAATTGAAGTAGAGGAAACATTTACAAAACAAAAAAAAACAAAAAAAAAACCAGGCTGAATCTCGCAAATCTGCCATAAAAATGATGAAATACTTTTAAGAATACAATACAACAATTGTACACGCTACTACAAACCATATAGTTATGGTGTATATATATATACACTGTATATATATATCAATGGCCTATGTG
>SCDT01003437.1:0-10174 GCA_004143765.1 Drosophila melanica
AGCGGGGGTGGGGGGGCGGCCAATGGGCGGCACATGGCCTTCTCTCAGTGGGGCTGTGATGAGGCTGATGCTGATGTTGATGGCGCTGCCAGTGCCGAGACAGGAGCAGCAGGACACTGGCGTAGATGAATCGAACAAAAAGGGGATCTTTGCATAAAAAGAAAATGAAAGCAACATAAATGAAAAGCTGATCAAAGACAATGATCAGTGAGGATATTAAGAAATTATCGAAAAGTTGGGCATAATTTAAAAAGAATTTCAAATTTGACAAATTCTGATATTCGTTTTATAGTAAAAACAAAAACATTTTCGAAAATTTTTAAGAACCAGCTTAAAAGCGAAATTTCCTGCAGGAGTTTTTTTTTCAAAGGGATTTGCTTGTCGGATAATTGTTATAAAGGATAATGCAAGGAACAAGTCGAATCGCAACCCTCTTTAAAAAGCGATTAACCTGCGCTTATGTCTTACGCTATATATGAGTATATATACATATATATACATATATATATATCTATCGATGCCAGCACACATAAGCTTCGGCATTCACTGTGGCAAACACTTCCCCACTTGCCGCATTTCTGTTAGCCAAAAAAGGAGCAAGAAGAAAGCAAAGAAGACAAAATGATTTCGTTTCTTGGCACGAGTTGAGCAAACTTCGACAATGCTGATGGGAAACGTTAGCAGAACAACTTACAAATTAAGGCTTAAATAAGACGCCGTCATGCCACAGTGCCACTGCCACCGCTCTCTGGGGAGAATCTGGCAACATATGTTTGTCAAAATCCCCCCCCAAATAAGTATATTTCTCAGCTTGAATCGCAAACACGGAAAAAAAAAATGTAAGAAAATAAACCGAAATAGAATACAACATAAAAATAAATCATACGCCTCATCAGCCCCATGAAACGAGGCAATACCGTAACCATTACCCAGCCGCAGCACCCCCTGCCCTGCAACCTACCTCCCCCCCCTCCGGCACTTTGTCCGTACCCAACTTCGCGCATGGCGCTAATAAATGCTTATCGAAGACGCATAAAGCGAGTAAATTCGCAGCCATTAAACGAGCATAAAACTCAATGCCCGACCGGGCCAGCAAGAGGGGGGTGGTGGAGAGCGGGGGGTTACGACAAATCAAAGTACAAGCAAAACACAGCCCCAGCAGCAACCAAGCAGATTCGCTGGCCCAGCGGCTCCCCAGCTTGACACTCCCTAAGGCCGCAAAAGCTGTGAAATAAAATAAAAGCAGGCAAAAGCGAACCGACAACGGCTACAATGAAACCCAAAGCGGCTCCCAGGCGATTTTAATGCGGGTTCGCCGTTTCAAACCACCCAACCACCCAACTGGCCAACCAGCCAACCACCCAACGTTGACAGCATACAAAGTAACTTAAATCGAAACAATAAAGCGGCAACTTTGTTCGGGCAAAAATGCAAAAGGAGAAAGCATAAAAAATGGCAGCGAAAGGAAAGGGGAGCGCATAAAAGTTGCCAAAGATGGCGAGCAAAAAGACAAGAAAAAGGAAAAATAAAATACATGGAAAATGCGCAAATAAATGAATGAATAAAAGCGCACCAGCGAAGAAGAAGCAAAGGACACTGCGAGCGTGAAACAAGAGAAGGCGACGAAGGAGGAGAAGAAGCCCCACAGAAAAGAAAAGAAATTACAAATTTTGCGAGGGACACAAAGCAAATGGAACTCCAAAAGGAGCTGCAGGAGCAACAGCATCAACAGCAACAACAACAAAAAATAATTATTAATAAATCCCAGCCACACGACACTAGACACAGCCGAGTGCCGCGTGCAACAACGGGGCGTATGCGTAATATGCAAAGTGCATAAACCAAGCGAAAAGGCAACTTTTAATTTTCCAATTGCAGCAAAATAATTACTTTCGAAAGAGAAAACTATTAAAAAACTCTTTAAAATAACAATTAAAAAGTAGTAAAATTAAAATAACTGTAAATAACTCTATATAAATATTATCCAAAGTTTACCATATTTGCCATTGTCTCCTATTCGGGCTAACACAAAAGAGTTGAGCAATGCAATTCTTGGCAATTCTGTGTGAATAGTGAATAGGAAATTTGCTTGTCACTGTTTCGAGTGCTCTGAATAATTGATTCAAATTCGAACCTAATTGAAGTCGATTGGCAGCACTTGAGTCTCAATTGAGAGTCTCGGCTCAATAGCCGAACGCAATGACCACTAATCATAAGGATAACACCTAATCAACCACAGTTCGGTAGCCGCATCATGTCCAAAAACAGCCGCCCACAAAATCGAAATCGAGAGGTTTCTGGCTAAATTAAATGAAACGTTGATAAGGCGCAAAAGGGCGCACTAAACGATTAAATCGAATGAGCGAACAAATGAGTAAGTGAGTGCCACCAGTGAATCGCCCTTCATTCATACTATATTCATGCCCAACCACCACCCCCCACCCTCACCAACCAGCTAACCAGCCATCAGCTATATAGCCTGACCCCCTAGCGGCGTGGACGTGCCCGACTGACTTTCGGCACAAGTGCGCAGCGATGGCGAAAAGTGAATTTTCCGCCGTGCGGTTGTCAGGCACGCAGTGAGAATGACACTACTGGGCGGTAACAGGGGGGTGGTAGGAAGCCAGCCAGCCAGCTAGCTAGAGACTGTCGGGTGGGTTGGGTTGGGTTTGAGTTGAGTTGAGTTGAGTTGGGAAGGCAAACAAGTAAGAAATTGCTAGCTGAATAATTTCAACAGCAACAGCGACGGCGGCCGCGACGTCGACAGCACAGCTATCAGGCAAGGCGGCATGCAAGTGTGTGAGAATGGGTGAATGGCAAAGTCTGTGTGTGAGAGTGTGGGCATTGCAAAGTCAGCTTAAGGCGCGACAGAGAAAGAACTCAACTATGCGAGAGCAGGGCGAGGCAGTCGAACATTGGTTTGGCTTTGGCTTCGGTTGTGTTGGGTTGTGTTGGGTTGGGTTGTGTTGTGTTCTGTTGGGTTGGGTTGGGTTGGGTTGGTGTTTGTCGTGCATTTGTTCGGCACTCGGTTCGGTTTTGAGTACGACGTTCGTTCGGTCAGGCAGACAATGTTTTTCACGTGCCATTGCATGTGCACGCACACACACATACACACATACGTACGTACGTACGTACTTACGTTCCATCTATTGGTGAGAGCAACACGCGTTCGACTGTTTCTGAACGCCTGCTCTCCAGGCAGCGTATTGCGTTCGTGTGTGACGTTCTGTGCGGCAAACTGATTGACGTTGACTGCGATGCCGGCGCCTCTGTTTTGCTATTTGTTTGCACTCGATAGTTAAATGAGTGCGAGTGCGAGAGAGGAGAGGCGCCCTGTAATTGTTGTTGTTGTCCTGTTTTGGTCGCTCTGTTTGCTTAACTGGACTTGATTAGGTTTTCGAGGTTAGATACATTACGAATTATTCAGCGCTCAGTGGGAGGTGACAGCTCCCCTTTTTTCCCCCCCTCTCCCACTCCCTCGCCGCACTCCCACTCCATCTCCGACTGCCACTTGTTTCTTCGGTTTGCGCCTGCGAGGGCTGTTTATCGAATTTCTGACCAGAAATTCTTTGATTGTGTTGTAATTGTGTTATCCTTGTTGGCTCGCCGGCTGTCGTTGCCGCTGCCGCTGCCGCTGCGGCACGTAGCACATAATTGTTACTATTAATATTTCATTGGGTGGTTGCTTCGGGACATTTATGGACTGTTTTTCCTCGCCTTTGGATCGCTCCGGGGATGGGGTGTGTGTGTTTAATTAATCGACTTGCCTGGCACCGAGTGCCAAATGTTCCTATTGTTTTTGCTCGCTAGTCAAAATATTTGACTTGTAGATGTGCCACTAATTGAGTCGCGCCGCACCCACCCCCACCCCCATACCCGCTCCCAGCTTCCCCAAAGCTGGCCTCTGTCAATGAGAGTAAAAGTTTTTCCCGGCCAACTGTTGTTGTTTCTGCTGATGTTGCCTCTGTCTGCCCATCTGGCGTTAACTTCACGAAAATGATGTAAACCTAATTAAATTTCCAATAGCAAATGACGCTCACCCCTCCAAGATTGGCCAAAGAAACTTTGACGACGGCACAGATAATTGCCGGATTGCGTCATGCAAGCAACTTTTCCATTTATCCCCACAGATAGTCCACGTTTTTCTTTTCGAATTTTCTTTTCGATATACTATATATATATGGAAATATGTATCATTGCAGATTGTTCCACAAAGTGGAATTTAGAATTGTTCGGCGAAGTGTGTAAATTAACTTTCGAACAAAGATAATTTAATGGAATGTGCTTCCGAGAATAATTATAATATCCAATAAAAATAAACTCTCGAAAACAATTGACATTCTTCCATGAAAAAAGAACAATTCGATTTAATGGAATATATATTTGATATATCGATGAATAATTGATGTATATATATAGCGATCAAATCTGGCCAGATTTGAAAGCCAGGTTTTAGATAACATAAAATCGGTAACCAACTGGGTGAACGATAATTATCGAAATGACAAAGAAAGGCGACAGATTGACACACACACACACACACACACACTTACAAAGATGCTGGGTCATCGTTGACTGCCGACTGTCGACGGTCGTTATCCTCATTGTCAATATCGAGAAATTTCGACGCCCACACACACAAGCGCAAATTGAATTATCCCCAACAAATAGATCTGGATAGCGTGCGTGTGTTTGTGTGTGTATTGTTGTTGTTGCCAATGTTGTTGGTGTCAATTGGGTGTCTGTGCGTTGGCATGTTGTGCTTTGTGTGTGTATCTGCGAAACGTCAAAGTATCTTAATTAAATTTCATCCCTTAGCCAAAAACATAAAAATGTACAGCAATTTCACGTTGCTCGACTGACTAATAGACAATTTACGCCCACACGGCGACAACAACAGCAACACACACACACACTAACACAATGGCAAACTAGAAGTCAAGACACGATACGACAAAAAACGAAACGAATGAAACGTTGAATGAATGAACTGTGCAACGGGACACTCCCCACAAATGTCGGGATCGGCCCCTAACCCATTGCCCAGAGCACATGAGTGCACGAAATACAATTTCCCAAACACACACACAGCAACAACAAATCCCAAAAAAAAAACACAAGCACACACACACACAGAGAGAAAGAACCAACATGCCGTTTAGCAACACTGTTTGGGCAGTGTGAGGCAATGCCAGCCAACTGGCAGTCAACTGTTATGCCATTAAATAAAGTTGGCAACACTTAATGCACAGCGACAACAAAACCAACAACTGCTCGGTCAAAATCGCTGTGTGCGGGGGGAAGGGGTGTTTGCCTTTTGGGGGTGGGGTGGTGTGTTTTCTGTTTTGTGTTTTGTGTTGACTGGTGTTGTTGTTGCCAAAGCGTTTACCGATTTGTTGCTAATATTAAGCAGGCAGCCAAACGAAGTCTTCACTTTGAGCTCCCTCTCTCTCTCCCTCTCTCGCTCTCTCGCTCTGATGAAACTCTAGTGAAACCCATAAAATATTTAATGTAACAACAACAAAAACAACAAAAACTGTTTTAAATAACTTTTAGAGTAGCCATGTTTATGCGGCGCCTACCACAAAGCCATACAAACAAAAACAATTAGCGTTCAAACTGTTTTCAAATAAACAAGAAAATTAGAAAAAAAAATGTTTCTCGCTTTGATTTATAATTAAAGTTGATATGTTTATTGCCTGTTTGAGCTTTTTAAACTGCGATTTGCCCAAAAAAATTAGGGATTACGATTACATATGGAATTATAACTGCATTTCACAAAAGTTTCAAAATGGCTAAAAAGAAAATTTGCTTTTTTTTTATTTAATTATAGTTTCTTTTTTAATTTTCTTTTCATTTTTTTGTATATTATTTTTATAATATTCTTTTAAACAACTTTTTAATAAAAAAATAAAAAAATTTAATATATTTTTATAATTTTCTGTTAAACAACTTTTTAATAAAAAATTCCGAAAATTAAAATTTTTTTTATATTTTTGCATTTATTTATTATATTTGCCAACATATGTAAAATTGCAATAAGTATCGTATAAACGAAATGAAGTTGATATATTTTCGCTATGTGTGTGCGTGTGTGTGTGTGTTTGTGTGTGTGAGTTTGTTAGCCATTTGTTTTTGTCGCTCGCCTCTGGCGTTCGTATAAACAAGCCACGTTAGGCGACGTGCCAAGTTTCATGTGCAACGACGTCCCCTAAACAATAAGCCACTCATTCGACCACCCCCCAACCCCTCTCCACCCCCAAACCCAACCCAACCCAAACCGAACCGAAAGCAACCACCCGAGCACCCAGTTCTGGCCAACAATCTACTACATATGCAGCGACAACAAAGCGCATGAATTTGTTGCCAGTTTGTGCCACCCGCAGCTGCGATATCCCCTACGCCCCCGCATCAACTCGCCCCGCCCGTTCCCCTTACCACAGCCAAAGAACAGTGCATGTCGCCGACTGTCCATGCACCGCAATTTGCGCGCAACAACTACAACAACAGCAGCAGCAGCAGTAAAAGCAACAGCAACAGCAAACAGCAACTGTTGGGCGACGCGTGATATCCTTTGCACAGACACAAGCCACCCTGCCGCCCCCTTTCTGTGACTCGCCCACCCATTTTCCTTCTGCAGTTTTACTTATCCAAAGGAAGCCGGCACTCACAGCTACCGTTCCGAATTGAATTAAACTCAAACTTTTACCAATTTTCAAAAGCAACAGCAGGTGCAGGCAAAAAGGAAAGAAAGGCCAACAACAACAGCAACAGCAGCCGAGTTGGGTGGTCGGTGGGTGGGTGGGCAGTGGTGCCAAGCCAAGAAGCATAAATGACGGTAAGGAATGCTGGCAAAGTTTTTACCCAAAGCCAAGTCGAAGCTTATTTTCTGGTACGCCTTTTGCCTTTTTGTTCTTTTGCCTATTTTCATTTTGCGTCGAGACTTTTCTTGGACCACCACCACCCAACCACCCAACCACCCAACCACCCAACCAGCACAGCCCCAATAACCATTCCATAGATGTTCCTACTATTTAGTTATTTTTTTTGTATTTTTTTCGCATTTGTGTTTCTATACCCTGTTCACAGCGCAGATGACTAAATCAGGGTATAATGGGTTTATATGCTAATGTGCTCAACTAATCTGCTGAAACCTAAAATATATATATCTTATCGCCTAGAACGTATCCATTATACTTCAGTTTTGGTTAAACTCTCGTAACTGGGTCAAAAATTAAGCGATTTTTAAAAGGTAAAATTTTATATTCATTGTTTGGCCTCTGGATTAATCCACCACTTAAATCTGGCAAGACAATTTTGATCGAATTTCATATAATTTTTTCCAAAAATTCCCCAAACTAATTTTAACTTCTTGCAACTAGGTAAAAATTTCATAGATATAAAAAAGTTAAGAAATGTTATTGATAGTTCAACCTCTGGATTAATCCCCCACTTAAAACTGGCAAGACAATTTTTGATTGAATTTCACGTAATTTTTTCCAAAATTCCCCAAACAAATTTGAACCTCTTGCAACTAGGTAAAAATTTCATAGATATTAAAAAGTTAAGAAATGTTGGGCCTCTGGATTAATCCCCCACTTAAATCTGGCAAGACAATTTTAATCGAAATTCATAAAATTTTTAAAATTTTCTACTCTTGCAACTAGGTAAAAGTTTCATAGACTTAGAAAAGTTGTGAAATATATTTGATAGTTAGTCGCCTGGATTAATCCCCCACTTAAATATGGCAAGGAAATTTCTGTTTATTATTTACGTGTTTTATTGCAAACAAATCCTAAATTAATTTTACTGATAAATAATTTTTTTGTCTACTAATTAATTCTGCACTCAAATTAAGAAATTAAGATTTCTGATCAAAATTTATTTTTATAATTCGAAAAAATAAATGCAAATTAATTACAAATTTCTTTATCAGAAGCTGTAATTGCAGAGTGTCTTTTATTCGAGCACACTCGATTTGACCACTTTTATTTATTTCTATTTTTTTTTTGTTGTTTTGTGTTTTTGTATTTTTCCTCTTGCTGAAACACAATCTGCCCCGTAAAAGAGCTTAAACCCTGTCAAGCCACCCATTAAGAGCCAGGCGCACATTTTGCGTGATGGCATACCAACACACACACACACACACACACAGAGAGACACACGCATACACATAACTGTGGAGAGCTGTAGCTGGATCCTTGCAAAGGACAACTATGACCGAGCTTTGGCCGCTTGGGACACACAGACATGGCTAAGTTGTTTGTAGTTGCTGTTGCTTTTGGGATTGTTGCTTTTTTCGGTTACTTTTGTTGGTTTTGCCTTGCCTCGTTGTTGTTGTTGTTGTTGTTGTTGTTGCTGGAAATTATAGCATGTCCTTTGGACTAGCATTGCTATGGCTTTTTGGGGGGGGCCAGGTGGCCACAGTGGACGGACGGACGGACGGACGGACGGATGAAAGCCCCATTCAGCAGTAGGTGGAACAAATTGTTGTCTCGCTTGTGCTTTGACTTGGCCCGGCTCTGCGGCTACCATGGCCAAAATGTATGGCCAGCAATGAGTCTCCTTGACGCCGACTGCGGCACAATGTTTGTCATCTGCTGAAATATAATCGAATAGAGCGGCCAAAAAGCGTACAATTTGCGCAAATTTAGTAGCAAACGAGCGAACGAGATATCGAAACGGAACGGAATGGAATGGAATGTCCGTGGAAACCACGAAAATGGGCGCCGAGATGAGTGGAGTGGATAAGAGATGTGCTAAACACGATGACGATGACAGCTGATAGATGCCGGAATATGCCGCCAAATGCGATGTTCTCGCAGAGATCTTGATTAAACGGGACTCTAATCTGCAAATAAATAATAAACATGATGACGAACAATATAAAATAATCAGATGGGAATGGGAGGCAGAAATAATATGTGGGAAAGAAATTGTAAATCTAAAAAAAAAAAAACAAATTTATTTTGTTTAATAGAAGAAATTCAAAAAAAAATATAAACTTAATCCGATAATCTGTTATCTATCGAAATTTTTGAAAATTATTTCGTAAATTTATAATTTTGAATTTGAATATTGAATCAAGTCAACAAGTATGATTTTGCTTTGGTAATCAGCATTCTAGCGACTGGCCAAAATTAAATATATACCAACGTCAGCCCTTGGGTATTATCCACAGCTTCCCCCCCCCCCCCCCCAAAAACCAGCCTGGGTGTGCGAACAAAAATTTTTTACACANATAATACCCCCACCCCCCCTTGGGTTTTTCCCCCCGCCCCCCCCCCCCCCCCCTGATAGCCCCCTTGGATTCGCAACATATAATTTTCTAGCCATTTTGCTCAAGCTGAGCAAAAGCCCAACTGGGCGGGCGGTCATCTTGCTGGCGACCAGGTCAGCGCCAGACGGGCAGAAGGACAAAGAAAAAGTAGCTAAAACGAAAAGTTAATAGAGAAAGCAGAAGCGACAGCAACAGAATGTGGGGCCAAGGCAACGCCAACTATGGAGGGAGATTGCCAGCTAGAGGGGGGGGTGCGGTGGGGGTGGGCGCTTTTGGCAACGGGCAAATGGACAGACGACAGCAGACAGTCAAGGCGAAAACTCACAAAAAGGTCGCACACAGAAACACACACAAATACAAATGTATAGAGAAGGACAACGGACAGCGGACAGAGGACAACGGACATGGGATGTTGGACGACGGTCAGCAGCAAAGTTGAAAATGTACAAACAAATCGAGCAGACATGCGAGCAGTAACTGTGCTGGCACCGAGGAGGGGGGAGGGAGGGTTGGTGGGTTTGGGGCGACGACGACGACAGACATCGAGAGCAACAAACAAACAAATAGACAAACAGACGTTGACCCAAAAGTTGAAGTGCAGATCTAAAAGCACCAACAGACAGACAGACAGACAGACAGACGGACGGACAAACCAACCAACCACCAACTGCTGCCCCACCCCCCGCGTTCCCATCAAACCGCACGTTCGATGTGCCGCCCCGTTCTGCTAGCCAGACCCAAAAGTTTGATTTAAGCTGTGGAACTTTTTGGGTGCGCTACTCGAGTATATCACGCATACGCACTGTGGCCATGATAGCTGCGAGTGGCTCTGAGTGCGTATATCACAGTGTGTATCGGTGTGTATTTATGTGTGTGTGTGTGTGTGTGTGTGTT
>SCDT01003438.1:0-15410 GCA_004143765.1 Drosophila melanica
TCAACTGCCGAGAGTTTGTGTGTATGTGTTAATTTCTGGGTTCAGGGTATCTTCTAGTCGGGCGGTCCCGACTAGAGCAGTCTCACTTGTTTTATATGGTTTAGTCGCTTGTCCAGGGTGACGCCCAGGTAACCCCTAAAACTGTAATAATAAGCAATTCGATGCCAGATGCCAGGTGAATCATGTAGCTAATATTTTGTGGGCCTACGACTGTTTTTGAATTATTTATTTAGATAATGTTTTAAAGTGCATGACTGCTAACCCGTTTGTTAAAATACTTTAAGCAGTTGACTGCTGATTGCGTCAAAGTGTTTTATAAATGAAAACCGCTGTGGATCAACACTTAATTTAATAATCAACGTAAACACATGATGTGAGTCAGCGCTACCTAAAACGTACTCTAACAAAGAGTGCAGTCATTGGGTCTTTCCGAATTTGTACCTTTCAACTGTTATTTTGAAAAGAATTTGATCGGTTTTTGCGGTATATTCGTCGTTTTTTTATTTGCAAATATAACAATAATAATCAAGACCATTTCAACTTTCTTAAGCTGTTATTGCACTGAGATCGAGTTCTTACTTGTTTATATATGTAGAGTTTTAATTTTTTAGATAAAATACATTTTTTTGTCATGTACATATCATCATACCTTAGGTTCCTTAATTATATTAAGGAGAAGACGAGTGCTATTAATACAAGTTATACTACTTCAGCTAACAAAACGACTGCTTTGAATGTCGTTGGTCATGTACTAAAATTTAAAACACAACGGCTTTTTACCTTCCGGATTCAGTCCGCATGCTAAGTATAATCATACAAAAATTATGAATTTTTAAATCAAGTTAATAAATTAAATTACTAATTACGTACCTAGCTTAAGAATGTGTTATGTCTGTTTTAGATACGCAAGATCTTCTTTCAAGAATTTAGTTTTTATATACATAACATTATATACATAACATTATGAGGTATGAAATAAAACGTTTAATAATATCTGAAGACAAAGTGTTCTTGAAATGTGATATCGAAACTGTAGGTTTTGTTTGCCGCTTGTTTTTAGGCTGAAAACGACTTTTTTTTTCGAAATGTAGTGACATCATTTAAACCGTTGCGGAGTTCTAGCCACACCCGTGATCAAAACAAGATATGGCTTACCCTGACCTCGATAAATGGCCGCGTTCGCAAGTATAAAGTTGGAAGATTTGCAGACAACACAGGCGTCTGCTTGCCAAGTCGAACGATACGCGGTGAGGAAATGGGGCTGAGGTATCCCGTTCCAATGATGACACAATTGCAAAAAGTTGAACCTTTGTCTGTCTGACCTTGTCCATGTACCACCACATGCTGAATTGGGAAGGTAAACACGCCGAGACTTTGCCCAGTTACTTTGCAGAAACTTAATTCCAAATCATACACAAAAGTTTTGCCTGCAGCCGATAATTAAAAGCAGTGTCGAGTTAGTCACTTACATTTACACATGAGAATACCAGATTTGCAAGTATATTCAGTATTTTTTGAGTAACGCCTACCAGGAAAACAAGAGCGAAAGAAAAATTGTAAGCTAAAAGCTATTATTATGAGTTACACTAAATAATTAACTAAAAATTTAATTTTGATTTAACTTTTTAGATTTTTAGTTCATACAGACAGCAGAGAGCCAGAAAGAAAGAATATGAATATATTGTGATGTGGGTGGGCTCCTTCTGCCTGTAACATATATTTGTACTAAACCATTATACCTTTTTACAAATTTTCAATGGGTTCAGGGTATAAAAATAACAAGTAAGATGGAATATACACTGAACACTGCAATCCGTCTTAAATTTTCTTTAATTTTTAAAGACACAAAAAGAATGCACGTCGCATGCGCTTGGCTCTATAGAAACTAAATTCTTCATATATTTCGAAACTACAATTATGAAATTTGGTTTATGGAATTTTCAGAACTTAATAAAAGCAATAATAGCAATCAAATCTTAGGTTGTTTTTTTTTATATTCGTTCACGAAGTGAAACTAGTATATTGGGTTTGTGCAATGTCCGTCATGCTGTCCGTTTGTCCGTCTGTTCGTCCGGATGAACGCAACTTTTTCGGCGCTATTGAAGATGAAACTTTGCATATATACTTGTAGTTATCCTCTTCAGACAAAGTATTAAGATTTTTGTGCCACGCCCACATGTCGATACACCTCAAATCGGAAATCGAGTATATATCCCTGAATTTTTAATTGTGACAAATAAAATCGATTAAAACTATAAATTCGCAATTCTAAATTTTGAAAAAACAAATTTTTTTGACTAAAAAATTCAAAAAAATTGTATTATCGAAAATGAATATATTTTGAATGTAGAATATATAGGAAAAATCATGATCAAAATGCCATTAAACGTGAAAATCGGCTAACTTTTGACAATGTTATATATATTTAAAAACGTGAACGAATATAACGAACGAAATTATCGAAAATGAATATATTTTGAATGTAGAATATATAGAACAAATCATGATCAAAATGCCATCAATCGTGAAAATCGGCAATGTTATATATATTTAAAAACGTGAACGAATATAACGCATTCGGTATCGCCCAGAAGATGGCGATCAAATATTTGTATTGGTTTTGAAGACACGCATTCATACAACTAGACGGAACCGTCAGGATCGGGTGTGCTTGTTAATGCTGATAAAAAAATATATGAGATCGGAGATGCCCTCTTTTGGAGTTTGTGCACGTTCCCATTTACAATGGGTACATCACAAGTGAGACGACGAAAAGAGCACACATAAAAGCACCAGCAACCTCAGAAACGGAGAATCACATGAATAGTACTTAGCTTGCCAAGCTGAACCAGGAGATGGCTGCGTTTGTGTGTGTAACAGTGAGAGAACGAGCTAGAAAGTGATGGAAGATGGTACAGTTACAATATTAATGCACATTGTATGTGAGTTTCCATTTCCTAGGGTCCCTGTTTCGTTCGTCATCACTACACCATCCTTTGCTCCGTTTATCTAAAGTAAGTTCTGTTGTTTGATGCCAATTTTTTGAATTGCTCCTCTTTTTTTGTCGGTTGTTGAACTCGTTGGGCGCTTGGGCCATAAGTGGCCCTAGACAGCAGCAGCAGTAGTGACAACAACAACAACAAAAACAACAACGACAACAACAACAAAAATAACAAAAATAAGACAAGAGTAACACAAATCAAATGAAAGCTCCGCTGAACTGGCGCTGCCATTCTGGCTGCAATTTTTTCACCAAAGTTAAGAAAAATGCGACGATATAAATAAAAGGCATTCAAAAGACACATGAAATATGTTCAAATAATAAGCACAAATAAAAAGACATTCATACATACATTTAAACTGCTGCTCGCCAGAGTCTATGCATCTGTGCGTGTATATTTAAAGATTTATGTGTATACTGTTTTAGTGTTGTCAACTGATATTGTTTAATTTCCAAGTTTGTAGACTTATTTTATGGCTTTTCTATGGTCTAGGCTGGTGTGTGCGAATATTGGGCACTGTGTAGTACTGTGCTACTCATAATGAGGCAAGAGTGGAGAATTTGCTACACATTAAACGAAACCAAAAGGTGAACCAGAGGCGTCCCGATGATTCTCGAGTCTTTTGACCAATTGCAAGGTCATATCCGGCAAGATAAAATATCTTTGAGTATGTGTTGAAGTAAGTGTTTACGTTGCCTTGTCCAAATAACAGTGGCCACAACACATATGTACATTTCACAAATACCCAACGGAAAACGCAGTAAACTAACGGAAAGAATTGTGAAAATAAAATACGCATTAAGAGCATAATAGTTTTAAAATTGTGGTCTTATGGGTATTATATTTAAGCATCTTGAAAAGTAGTTAATAGATTCCAAAATATCGATCTTATACGAAAAGTTTTAAGTTAGGGCATACTGCTACAAATTAATAGCACGATATAAAAAGGAAGATTGGTCTAGTTTAAAATTATCTGTGAGTATAAGTAGGGAAATTAAATTGCTTGTAATATGAATTATAGATGTATAAAGACATATAAAATTTTATTTATTATAGTTTATAGTAGTTTTATGTCACTGAACATGTCTCTATAAAATTATCAGTTTTAAAGTTTACAAATAATCTGTTAACCACTGTAGTTAATTGCAAACTTTGTCATTTTTAAAGAGTTGGCTGGCTAACGCTTGATAATTTAATTTTTTTCGCTTCTAAAACGCGCATAATTTTCAGTTTATTAAACTTGTTTTGCTTTGAAAGCAGATAATATGCAAATAAGCTCAACTGAAGTAAATTGAACACATACTCAACTATGAGTCAGAGGTAACAAACAATAGACTTTTTAAGTAATAGAGAGGAAGAAGAAATTGAGTGTATACCTATTTAAGTAACAATTTTATTACTGTAATTGTTTGTTTGCGCTGTGGGGTGCAATGGTCAGGGTCACAATTGTCAAGACGGTTAAGGGCAGGTCGTTTTATATCGCACACATAGAAATATTTTCAAACACTTAAAGCACATTTATGTAAAAAAAATACTTCCAGGCGTGTCGAGACTCTTTTTAAAATTCAATAGTTAAGAAAAGGCTATCAATAAATGTTACAAAAGCAGAAAATACAAGATAAGAGGGCACCTCTTATAATGTTAAAAATGTTTAATATAAAGGATGATCTAACTTGACACACAAGGACTTACATATATCTCGAAAATTTGAAAATTTGTTAGTCGCAGCTTTTTATTAAAACGCATTTGTAATTCACCAAAAATACACATATAGTCTGGCAGCTATGATTACAGCTGTGATAATAAGTTGTTATCTTAACAGATTTTGATTATATTATATATTAAACATTATATTTTAAACTACGGCATTAGGTCTTTTACAATATACATCGCTCTCTAGAGCAGCTTAAGTCAATTAAAAAATTTGTCAAAAATTTTTGTTGGTTCATGTTGCTGTCGCTGTTGAGGACTCGTATTTTCTTTTCACTTTTCGTCACTCCGCCTCTGCAGACAACTACCAGCTGCTGGTGTGCAATTTGTCATTTGGCTTTGACAGCCTTTTGATTCCATGTTATTATTAGCAGAGAGAAGTTTGCACCATGTAATCCTTATAATCTATGCTATAGACTTACACTACACTACAAGCAAAATACAGGCATCAATTTTAGACTCAGTAGTACTACTAATTATACAGCCAACTTTTAGATACATGTGCGGGATTTAACACTAATACTGTAGCACCAAAGCAGTGATATGAAATATAAATTAACTCGATTTGTTAAGGCTTGTTTTTTTTTTTGCTCAAAGGAGAAGGCCGCCGGATGTCTGTCGTTTTAGGAGTAACTGGATCTTACGGCAAACTAGAAAGGTAATGAATTAATTTATTTTATCACCGATTACCGAAACAATGGAAAATAACAAGATAAGAAAAGTAGATATAGAAAAATATAAATTTGAAACCATATTAATATCCCATTAAGAACAGACAAATTTTGTGCGATTGGCTCTTAAACCGTGAAGGTTATATAAAACGTGATTTTCAAGGGTACAGAGGGCGTAACCAAAAAACTATAGTCATACCTAAAACAAGTATGTGCTATTATATATTTCCAGATTCCAGCGGACAGCAAGGATTAGTAATGTAAGCTTATCAAGTAACGAGATTTACAAAAGTACTGATGAAAATAAAAGCATGTTCGGCGTAATAAGAAGCATGGTCAAAATACGTTTATGCTAGAGAGACCCGACCAGATCGTTTTTGATGCAAATAAATAGATAATATTCTTCATTTTATGGAATTTAATAATATACCCTAATCCACATATCTTATGTGCATAGCGTAATAATGACACTAAATGTCAATCCATCCAAAAGGTCAAAGAGCAGCGGGTAGGCATTATGAATAATAAAATGAGATAACCGACAACCATTGGAGAAATTACATGAGTTTTGAAAATATGTAGACTCTCGGTAATGTGCGGGCGATATTTGCCGTCGCTCCCAATGAGTTAATTAAAAATTATTACTTTACAGATTAGGCGGACAGCAGCGACAAACGCAAAAGAAACATAAACGATAATTTATGTACAAGGCAGTGAGCGGCAACGGAAATCTAATCGATGAAACCCAAAGACTGTTTTAAATGTTGTCTTAATTGATAAAATGTATAAATGTTCCTGCAGTGCTCACACCCCAAGAATGAAGTAGAATTAAGAGAAAATTATTTGTTGACTCAAAATTTTCCTTATATCCTTATATAGAGTATGTATGCGGAAAGTGGCCGCGAAACTGCCAGAATGTTAAACAACACAAGTATAAAAAAAGTAAAATTATGGTCTTACATCTGTGGGTATCCAGTAGAAACAAGTAATACCCAAATTCATCTATGCCCAACATATCTTACATTTACATATCTATCATTTCCAGAAAATGTTCGATGACGGTAATATGTGAGTGGAAACATAAGAACTTGCATTAAAAAAAACAACTGATCGGTTTTAACATAACTTTGCGAAAAAAAAAACAAATCTTCTCTGTGAACTGGTTAGTAACAAATCAAAAAACCAATTTCATAATATGATATTTTTTATAATTTTCATAACATCGCTAAAAAATTCGTTGAGCCGTCGCAAAAGTTACGAAACACTGAAAAATTATAATATTTTTTTAATAAAAACATACAAGAAACATACTTAACATTTTGTGCATTTCGATATAGAATACCCTGAAACCAGTTGCATTGCATGCATAAACAAATCACAAAATACACAAAATGCACGCCGCAAGCAATGCACTGTACTCAGCGGCTGCGCATGGTCCCCAATATGGTGGCCTTCAAAATTAGGAGTATGTTCCTTATAGCATTTCCAAGACATAGAAAGAAAATTCAAATATATGTACGAATCAAAGGCTCCAGGTTGTAGTTCATAAATTGCGAAGTTTTTTTTTTACATTCAGGCCAAAGGCGGAAACGTATCCAAGAAACGAATATTTCTTACTCTGCGTTGTCTTCACGAGAACATACTTTAAACCAAAACCATGACTTTATATACCGATTGATATTTAGGATATGGAACAAGGCATCTGAAAAAGTATGATAAACTTGTTTGGCAGAGGCATACGAGAAACTAAAGTCGAAAAGTTCACGAAGCGAAACTAGTGTATTGGTCTTGTGCAATGTCCGTCAAGCTGTCCGTCGTGCTGTCCCTTTCTGTATACCATTCGAAATACATTTTTTAATATCTGTTCAAATTGCAGAATACAAATTTATATACAAATCACTTACAGCACCATATGTGACGAACTAGATGAGCTATCCGATATTGTGGTATGTTTTCTGCTCGAATATCTTAGCAAAATTTCAAAAGTTCGCATATATAGTATGGCTTTGTACACTTCGTTTATGCTCTCTACAAGCACGTACTACCGTCCCCAGTGACAAGCGTATACTTCTTATCTTCATGTAAGTTGAGTAGTGAAGTAGTGGAGCGTCGAGCATAAAAAACATAAACCTGGGGGACCTACTGCACCATTAACACATAAACTGCGCGATAAACATCAACTCCAATAACCGTTTAGTTTTAAAGGTGGTACACAAATTACAAGTACAGGGTAACTGCTAGCCGGAAATCGTAACCTAGAGCACTCTTGCTTATTGTAAGTTTATTCGATTGACTTCAATCAGAGTAAGGATAGTGGGAGTGTAAAAGCATATTCGCAGACACGAACGGCATGATATATTGAGTAGTTTTTGCGGAGCGGTTAGGTAGTCAAAAGCAATTAACACTTGCCAGTTACTGTAAATTATGAACAGGAATAGAGGCATATGCCTAAGCTTCTTGGCTGCATTTGGGCTCCACCCCGTGTGTGGAGGACGAGCGAAGGCATAAAATTCAATTAGTTCTTTGGGCTACGGGTGTTACAGAGAGTTGAATTGAATTGTCAATTAGTAAAATAGTATTATAGCAATTTGCTTTTTAAATATGGTTTGAAATTTAGTTTCCTCATTACGGACTAAGTTTGAGTCTCTCAACGGGTTGCGTCAATCTGAAGCAGCAGCCTCATGAAGCAGTATAATTAGGGTAACCGACACTCATTAATTAAAAATTTGAAAGATTGAGGTTTCTGGGTTGCGTAAAACTACATAAATTAAATTTTTGTACCTAAACTCCCGCTAGGGAATAGCTGGCAATACTACAATATATATCTTTTTTTCGCAAAAAACCAAACAAGGCACAAATGCCATTAAAATGGTACCTTGACTTGATATTGTTACGGGCTTGGTTTGAACCAGTGAACAGTGAATAGCTTTGAGTCGGCTTAAAGTTTATGTGGGCGTTAACAGTGGAATGCTAATGTCGAAGAAACCGCAAAGTTGAGTAAAAATTTGAATGCGAATTTTACAGATAGCTTGTAAATATTCTATTTAGATAAAACATATTCATGGTTCCTACACAATTTTTAAGTTCAGTAGCAGCTGATTTGTTATACATGCAATGTTTTCAATTTTAAGTTGTACGTAAACTAAACCTAAAAATTTATTTTCTTTGGCATCGGCAGCGACAGCAGCGACAAAAGCGGCAGCGGAGCAGAAGAAAAAAGAGGAGCAGCGTGTGGCGATCAAGGTCGTCAAGGCTCCAAAAAGGAGATGAGGGGCCAAAGTGGCAGCGACAGCGGCAACGACAGCGGTTGCAACAGCGGCAGCGGCAACGACGGCGAACGACCTCAAATTAAAAAAAAACAAATACAAGACTTTTTTTTTAGAAGATTAGAACTTAATAACTACATCTAAAAAGAAAAAATTTATACAGTCCACTTTATACAATCCACTTAACCAAAAAATAAGCAGTCAAAAAAATTTTTTTTTCCAAGTCTGTTAAAAATAATTAAATATGTTGTCAGACAAAACGATAGAGCTATTGACGAAGCAGTCAGAAATTGTCACGAAGATAAGGGAGATCGAAGGGAAAAATGACGGCAATATAGAGCAGGTAGAAAAATTACAAAAAGAATTTCAGGCAAATCACGCGATATTGTGTAAAATTGGAATAGTCGATCACGACTATTTCAATAAAAGACAATTCGAGGTGATTATGTCTGTGATAGAAAACTTAAAAGCCAAGATGGCTAAAAAAGAGTATAAAGCCATCGAACAGCCAGCGAAACGTCAGCCAGACGCTCTAGAAAAAAGAGCGCAAGAGTTTGATAGGAAAGTAGATAGGCTAAATAAATNCATCGAACAGCCAGCGAAACGTCAGCCAGACGCTCTAGAAAAAAGAGCGCAAGAGTTTGATAGGAAAGTAGATAGGCTAAATAAATATCTTAACGAAACCCAAACAGACATTAGGGAAAATAATGTAGAAATGTTCGGGATGAGAAAAAATAAGGTCTTGTTCCTTTGGGAGGTCATAGTAGAAGATATACAGTTTCTTAAAAATAAATATGAGGGTAATAGTACCTTCGATATCGAAATCAAAATGCTAGATTCCGATGTTCAAAATTGCGTACAAACGTTAGAAGAAAAAATTAAAAAAGAAAACTTAGGTCAGCAGAAAGGTGAGAGTTCCAAGATACAAATAGAAGAGCTACCAATGCTACCTAAGATACAGGTACCTACGTTCTCTAGCGATGCCAACGAGTGGGACCTGTTTTCAGAACTATTTATAGAGTTTGTTCAGTCAAGGGATGATCTGAGTCCATCCTTAAAGTGCAATTATTTAAATACCGCATTAAAAGGAGAAGCAAGATGCTTGGTTTCGCACTTGTTGGTGGGCTCCGCAGATAACTTTAATAGCACTTGGGAATTTTTGACCAAGCGCTATGAAAATAAGCGGAAAATATTTTCCGAGCAGTTAAATAGGCTAATAGATATGCCGATGCTAAATTGCCATTCGGCAAAAAACATGAAAATGTTTATTGATTCAGTCAATGAATCCATACATTTAATAAAAACAAAATCACTCTTGTCAGAAGATGTTAATATAATATTTGCACACATTATTATTCGTAAGTTCAATAGGGAAGTATTGGAATCTTACGAAAGTCATGTGAATAAAGCAAAAGAAATTCAAAAATTGTCCGACGTGATGGAGTATTTAGAGCAAAGGTTGAGTGCTCTATGCTCATTGAAGGACAAGGAGAAAAAAACATTCAAAAAAGCACATAATAGCTTTTCAGAATATTGTCCGATATGTAAAATAACAGGACATAATGCATTGCAATGCTTCAAATTTAGGGGTTTGAACCCAGGAGACAGAGCCGAAATGGCTAGAAAGGTACAGNTGTCCGATATGTAAAATAACAGGACATAATGCATTGCAATGCTTCAAATTTAGGGGTTTGAACCCAGGAGACAGAGCCGAAATGGCTAGAAAGGTACAGATATGTTCAAGATGTTTGAAACATTCGAGTACAAAAAAATGCACAAGTGAGGACAATTGTTCAAAGTGCAACAAAGCGCATCACACAATGCTTCACTTTGAAAAAAGAGAAAAAGTGAATACGTGTGTGGCTGAAAGGCAATCGCTGTTAGCAACAGCAATTGTAAAAATAAAATCGACATCTGGGGATTATGAGCAGTTGCGAGCGTTAATTAATAGTGGATCACAAGCAACGATAATATCTGAAAAAGCAGCCCAGATATTAAAGCTATCTAGATTAAGGGTCAACACAAAAATTTGTGGAGTATCCTCAACAGAATCTAGGGTAGCAAAATACAAAGTTAATTTAACAGTTAAAACTAAAGATCCTAGTAAAGACCCATTCAAAACTAAAGCAATAGTTTTACCAAAACTAATGAAAGCTCTACCAGATAGATCAATCGATGTTGACAAAGAAAAATGGGATAGCTACATATTAGCTGATCCTCATTTTGATAAACCAGGTCGAGTAGACGTAGTAATCGGAACAGACGTATATACTCACATTTTAAANNAAAATCGACGGTCTTCTCGGTCAAAATACAGAGTTTGGGTGGATCGTGTCAGGGGGCACGAAATCCAAAGGTGAAAAGACCACAGTTGCAACAACCATTGATGTAAAAGAATTAGATCGATTTTGGGAAATGAAAGATGAAGACATAGAAGACTTAGAGACTGAAATCTGTGAGAAGGAAAATCAAAATGGACGATAGAAAAGATGAATAGCACCTCGGCAATATATTTATATCCTCTGGGAGAAATTCAGATAGTATCATCGTATTGGGACCTACTTATATTCTACGATATACTTTGGCATGTTAAATAAGGGAAGTAAATCAGTACAAAAAATGAGATTAATATGTGGTAAACTCCGTGGGTTTGAAGACCAGTGCAATTCAATACTAAATAACACGCAAGGACAGATTGCCCAATTAGAAGAGAATAACGACCTCTTAATAACTCAAAACGCAGTAAGAAAAAAACGGTCACCAATGGATTTTATGGGCTCAATATATCATATTCTGTTTNAATTAGAAGAGAATAACGACCTCTTAATAACTCAAAACGCAGTAAGAAAAAAACGGTCACCAATGGATTTTATGGGCTCAATATATCATATTCTGTTTAGTATAATGGATGCCGACGATAGGGAACAAATGGAAGCTAACATGAAAACACTGCTAAATATTCAATATAATCTAGACGACTTATAGAAAAAACAGACCTCGGTAATCGATTCAACAACAAATATAATAAAAAGAACTTCAGAAGATATAAATAGGAGCTGGCTGTAGAATGATCGCAGCGGTAAGTTTCTGAGATAGCTTAGCTTCCGTTGGCAATGCTATGTTCTGGATGGACTGGACATTGTTGATTCAGTACAACTTGTTTTGGTTACTTCCAGAGATATGGATTGAAGCTCGCACTGATGCACTCTCTTGGTGCGTCATGTCGGTGGTCCGTTGCAAGCACATCGGCGCTGTCGTAGGCTGGCGACGATCCTTCGTCCGGGAATGCATATTTTTCGACTGACCGGCCTTGGCTGTGCAACTTTATGGGTGTAATTCTTAAGAATTGGCTACCCGCGTTGTTACCTTGATGAGCGCCTACGAAGCTCTCACATCCAGCACTTAACGTGCTCTTTTGATGAAGCAACGGATGATGCTTTTTGGTAAAGCCGTCTATGCCGCAGTTCTTTGGAGAATGGCAACACCTGCGATGTTCTTTAAGACATCTAAAACAAACCTAGGTACCCGGAAGTGCCACACAGAGTGCCGAGAGCGCTCGTACACCCCTTGAACGCGTCCGGGGCAGAACACAAATTATCTTATTTACAATAAAAAAAAAAAAACTTTAATTATTCATATATTTATTTTTATTTTAAATTATATGATTTACAGAAGAAGAAAACAAAAGGAGAAAATCTATCTTGGTCTGTGACCTAATTTCACTTAGTAGGCGCAGCCGCACTTTACGTGCTCTCTGAGTATTTTAGTGCGCGCGCCGTCTGAGTGTGCGCAGTCTTAAACTTTTGGGCTCTATTCTCTTCCACCGTGTCTCTTTTGAGCGCATGCGCCGTGCTAAGAACTTTAAGCAGTCGCTGCTGCGCACGCAGCTTTTTCCAGTAAACAGTTTTTATTCACGCGTGCCTATGCTCGTTGTTGTTGTTGTGCCTTTTGAGTGCGCGCTGTTGTTTTGTTCTCTTGCGTTCTCGGTTGTCCCTTTTGAGTGCGTGGGCCATGCTCATTATCGTAGGTGGTCGCAGCTGTTTAGTGTTTTATGCCTATGTTCCTTGTTCTTGTTGTGTCGTTGTACTGTTTGAGTGAGAAATCGTTTTTGTTTTGGATAGCTTTGCTTAATTGTGCTCTCCTCCCTCTAGCCCTAATGCTGCTAGAAAAAACGATACTAGTGTTTTGGCTAGGTTCTGCTGGTCTCATAATAAGAATATATTCAGCATAGAAAAGAAAACTAACAATTATAGGAAAAAAAAGAAAAAAAAAAACTAATAACATATAAAAAATGTCAATATTTGTGGGGGAATGTTAACACTCCCTCACAATCTGGTGACGTGACAATCTGGCACGAACACGGTTGCTTAGGTCGTACAACTTACATGACCCTCAAAAATACATTGGAATTATTTATTAAGCAACAAATGAGACAGATTATTAGAACGGACCTCATAGCTATTAATGTTCACTACCGTCATGGCCGTACTTAATTCATCAGGATATAACATGACTTAAATTTCTGGGAAAACGCTAGACAATTTGTCATAAAAACGATATATATTAAACTTAATTATTGATTATTAAAGAAAGAAAAGATAAGTTCCACATTGTCCCAACAGGGGCCCGAACCGCCGGCTGCGCAACGCTAAACAATTGCAAAAAAAAAAAAAAACAAAGAAAAACATTAGGCAACATTTTGCATTTGTCTGTATGTGTGCAAATTACCTAGAAATGTGTTTAAGTTACTAGTTTAATATCTTTTTTGACAGATGCAACTCGTCGCTCTTTTCATCACTTAAACTGAATTCAAATACAATTCTGGTTTCTTCCTCAACATACATACAATAACATACAGAGTTTTATTTATAAACAATCTGTACGTCCCAGAAATAGATTGTTGGTCGTTGACAATAATCATGATGTCATATGCTATGGTCAGCGAGTTTAGATGGCCAGGGCTGCACTGTGCGAAAGTTCGAGATAAGAGTTTTTGGCCACAGCTTTGTGTTTGTAGTCTTCTGCAGAATGTTGTGCTAACCGTGTTCTCTTAGTCTATTGCCCTTTGAAGACGACAGAAATCGAATTTCCTGTTGGTAACGGAAAGCAGTTTTATCACTGTCTGTTTTCGAAATCTCGATAATGTGGAATCCTGACTTCAAGTCCAATGTTGTGTTTAATTGAGTAGTATTGCCTAAATTGAGGGTACTTGTCGCTCTCGGTTTTTTAATTAAGTTTCCTAAATCAATCAACATATTTTTTTCTTGCAGCCTAACTCACCTTCACCCTACTTAACAAGAATCCTAATGGGATTGTTTTATGGGGACTTGGATGGTCAAATATTGTCATTCGCGAGAAGTTGTTTAACCTCTGAATTAACAAACTCAACTACACCCATTGGGTATGGGTATAACTTTTTACGTGCACTTTATCTGTTCGGATGAAGGTGATTGTGTTGATGCTATAGGGAAAGGCTTCCTTTGGGTCCTGTCAAAAGATTCCTTCATAGTCGACGAAACGTCCATGTCGTTGACTTGGATAACATTCACATCATACCATTCTACGAATATAATTGATTTTGTACCGCAATCATTATATCTAATTATGCTTTTACTAAATTGATTTTCAACATCAGCTAGAATAAGGTCAAGGCCTACATGTATCGAAATCGTTAAATGCTGGTTATGAAAAAATTGGATTTTACGTTAAACAGGCCTATCAAATATTTTTGGTTCATTTTTGTATAACCATAGATCGACTTTACTTGAAAACGTAATTCTTCCGGTATATTTATTAATTCGGTATATTTATTTCGATGCTCCTGCATCAAAGTATAATTTTATTTTTCGCCCCACAACATAGCATTCGATGTAAGCGAGCTCGGAAAAAAAATTACTCGCGCTTTCTACGGTCATCCCGTCTTTGAATGCTTTGGATTTACTTTTTGCGACAGACCAATAATTATAATGATACTTATGATTCGATTTGACACTACAACACTCCCAACATATTCCCTCCACGTGGCTGCTCTTCTTGAGCCTTTGCCACCGACTTCATCCGTACACAACTGTTCTGCTGGAGTCTCCGAAACTGATTGCTTTGTCCCTTCGTGTGGCTCGCGG
This sequence comes from Drosophila melanica, assembly GCA_004143765.1. NCBI lineage: Eukaryota > Metazoa > Arthropoda > Insecta > Diptera > Drosophilidae > Drosophila > Drosophila melanica. The sequence goes on from SCDT01003438.1 coordinate 14,772, forward strand.
CAGCAACCTAGCTTCCTCCGAGCTTTCGCTCTTCGCCGCTAAGCCGCCTTTTCACCTCTGTTTTCGGCAGCTAATCGCAGGACTGCTTTTGATTCGGCCGGAGAAAAGCCCGGCGAATCAGCAACGTCACAATAACTCTGATGGCCCTCTATGGTTCCATCCGCGGCGCTCTCCTGCGGAGAATACGGCATCGTGTACCGCATTTCCACTCCGAGTGCCGTCATAAATGTCTTGAATGCTCGGCTAGTGAATTACACGCCATTGTCGCACACCAGCCTTAGCGAGACTCCGAACCTGCTCAGAGCTCTTTCTCTCGATCATAAAATCCGCAAAAAACACGGCCCATTGCTTAGCCACCTGGCGAGTGAGCACGTGATCTGCTTGCTTAAACTGTTGCACCTTAAACTTTTTGCAGTTGGTGCAGTACTTCACATAATTGGCGGCTCCTCTAAATAATAGCGGCCAGTAGTAGCACTGAGAATACCTCTCCACCGTCGTCTTCACCCCTTGGTGCCCTGCTGTGGGTGCATCGTGGCATTGCTAGAGAACCCGCTGCCGGCGACCCATAAAGAAACATGATTTTCAGGGTACGTAAATATCATCGTCGGATCTGTAACGCAGGTAATGGTAGATTTTCTC